>PISX010010706.1:0-69035 GCA_004024625.1 Mellivora capensis
CAAAAATAAAACTGGTGGCATCTCATTACCTGATTTCAAGCTTTACTACAAAGCTGTGATCACCAAGACAGCATGGTACTGGCATCAAAACAGACACATAGACCAATGGAACAGAGTAGAGAGCCCAGATATGGACCCTCAACTCTATGGTCAAATAATTTTCGACAAAGCAGGAAAAAATATACAGTGGAAAAAAGATCTTTATTAGGTATGTGATTTGCAAGATCTTTTCCCTCTCTTGATGGCATTGTTAGAAAAATAGAAGTTTTCATTTTGATAAACAGATCTTTGGTTTCTTTTCAGTTAATATTTGTGTGTAATGTGAATGTGAGCTTCAACTTCATTTTTTGCCTATGGTCATCCTGTTGAACCAGCACAATTTCCCCCCACTGAATGGTCTGACATCTTTGTTGAAAAACAACCATTGTGTATTTTTAAGTGTGTGTTTGAAATTTATAGGGTAGTAATTGCTTCTCTCCCATCAAAGTGAAGAATTAGCACAATTATACTTCACCCATATTTCTATTACGCAATTATTTTTTTTTTAATTTCTGCTCCTGGCCATGCCTCCTTGTTTGGCATCCAACCACAGCCTCTACTGTTATTTTAGTGTGGTTTAATAATTAATACCTCCAGCACTCAGCCTTACCGCTTTCACTCAGGCTTCTCCATTTGTGCTGATTTAACCTTTTTGTAGGCCGGATTCTTCTGCCCCAAGAGGGGTGGATGGCACTGCTGTTTCTGGATTTGTGCATATGGAAATATGAAGTATTCATATATACTGTGAAGTATTCCTGTCTCTTCTCTTTGTACCAGAAGGACGGTTTGCCTTCTTACTTCAGAACTTTATAGATGCGGTTCTACTATTTAGCAATGTTTCTGTCTTGGGTGCTGCCGTGAGGAAATCTGAGTCCAGCTGGATCTCCCCACCTGCCAGGACACCTTTGCGCGACACCCTAAACACGCACGTCTCTTCGGGGTGTGCGCAGTGTTGGTCTTGTTCTGTGACTTCCCCTGGGCCGTGGCACATTGTTTTGATCAGTAAATTCAAGTATTCCATTACTCCAGGAAAGTGTCTTTTGTTATATGTTTACATGTGGTTTTTTTCCCTTTCTGTCTTGTTCTTCAAAAATACCAATTATGTGCTGCATTTCCCCATCTTCGTCTGTGTGGTAGAACCCCATCTAAGCGCAACCAGTTCCCTAACATGTTACTGCTTCTAGCCCAGCCGTTATTACTAGAAGGCTTTTTATCCCCATTTCCCATTGTTTACTCTTGTTTCATAGTATCTCCTCTGAAGGGTTTGTGCTACTATTGTTTCCAGAGCCAGATAGGGCCGTCCCCACTGTCTGTGGGGCGCGAATGACTCTCATGCCTTACAGTCTCCACAGCCCCCTGTGGGGCTATCTCAGGAGCCACTCTTTTTGCCTGCCTTTGGCTTATGTTTCTTCTTTCTCTTGTCTTTAACCCCAGAACTCCAGCAGCAGACGAAGGTCTATAAGAAGACACTCAGAGCCCCTGACTCCCTGTGCTCTGAGGGAGGTGGGAAGTGCCCTTGAGCTCAGCTCACCCCAGAGAGGCATTGACTTGTCCCCCTAAACAAAGCAACACCTCTGCACCTAGCAATTTTCCATTCTATTGTCTACGTCTCACCAATAATGAGAAGTTGTGTTATAGAAATCCTTTTTTTCTCCAAATCATGTTTTTAACAGTCTATTTTTTGATACTGTTTCCATTTTCAAGTCTATCTTTGATGACGAGATCTGACCACTGGAAGGGAGCAGAGACCAAGGGGCAATTGTCTCTGGGGAAGGACCACAGAGCAACAAGACAGGGTGTGGGATCCTTCACAGGCTGGGGCAGCACTCTCTCCCATCCCAGCCCAGCAGCGTTCCTCAGGATTTCAGTTGTCTGGGCTTGAGTTACTGTGGAATGTAGTATAATTTTGATCACATTTCTTTTCAGGTTGAGGATAATCTGCTGGATTAACTCCTGTCCTTAGGAAACCCACACTGGCCCACCTTCCCTAGACAAGACCCCCACCCCGTTCATCCTCCTCTGTTCCAGCCCCCTGAGTCCTCTATCTTTCTTGCCCTTGGCTGTCCCCTCTGCCACCACCCACCCAAACTCCGAACCATCGCCCCCGTAGCTGCACAGAACTCACCTTGTCAAGGTTTTCCAGAAGTCCCGGGAGGCCCTGGCCCTCGTCTTGGTGCGTTCCCTTTGCAGTGTGTGCATGCCTTCAGGATAATACGACTTTTAATTGTTTCCATGGCAGCATCTCTGTGTCAAAGCTATGGACTGTGTGGGAAAATCAATCTCTGCTCTTTCCCCAGGATGCTAGACCTCACCGCTCAGGCTTCCTTGTGGTCAGGAGCAGCCCTGGAGCTGGGTCCCATGCAACAGAGGATGAGTGCACACGGCAGGCCTTACTGCTTGGCTTGACCCATAAAAACACCACCTGTGCCCTCTCTTAGTGCTCTCTCCCCCAGCAAAGACAAGGCAACCTTGAAGGCCACGTGGTGAAAAGGCAGTGCTGGGGTCTGCTTGGACCCTGGGGGGTGTTTGGACGAGGGGTCCGTTGCCGGCCCGGGCACCAGTCAGTGTGCTAGCTGAGGAGTAAATAGTTGTCCTGTTTTTTTAATGACATTAAAATGCGGGTCTGTTTCCCAACACACCTTAGTGATTACAGATATCGGGATGTCGAAGTGGGGTCCTGTAGCATCAAAAATTCCATGTCATTGGCTTAGCATGAGGGTTGTCAGTGGTAAGGAGCAGACATGGTGCTCTCGGGAGGCTCATAGCTGGGAGCGGGGAAGCCACAGGCACCGTGTGTCACTTACGGCAAGAATTTATGAGAAAGAGTTGAACGCGGGTGATGATTACTTCGTCTGTAAAAGGAATTGAAAGAGAATAGGGAGAATCCAACAGTTCGGCTTGGAAAAGTGCTCCTGGATCCCAAACAGTAGGAAGTAAGATTGAGAGGCACTGAGTTTCGAAATCCCATTAAGACTTCTCAATTAAATAGAGGAATTTAACCAGGCGGCAAAGAACAGATTAAGGACACTGTCTATTTACCAGACCCTCTTCTCTCCCGCTCCCACCCCCCAGTAGCCATCTAACTGACGGAGAGAAAGGTTTGGGGACAGAGAAACTGAGAAATAATGGAGATTTACACACCAAGTCTAGGGAAAAAAGCACTTTTGGTGTGAATCCTGGCACAGGGAAATGATATTTCTCTATCCCAATAAGCCTACTCAGCGTCATCGTTAGAGAAGCCATGTGTCGGAGCTGCACGTGGCCTTTACTGCAAGAGCACGACAATACTACCGGTGCCCTGATCTTGGACCACACTAGGAAAGGACCGGAAAGGCTGGGGGTCCCCACGGGAAACACGTTTCCTGAGAGTCCACAGATGGCGGTAGTTATATGCACCTTCTGGGGAGTGTGGTGGTGGCCGTGGGAAACCATGGACAGAGGACATTCCCAAGGGCAGACCCAGCATCAAACCATGTGGTTTCCCACTGAGGACAGGGGACGTCAGCCTGTCTGCCCTGGCGGTCTGTCATTGCCATGGACTGGGGCTGACTGAGCATGGACTTCCCTTCTCTACTCCATCATCTTATGTTGGGTTTGTGTGTTGGAGGGAAGGCAAGTCTTCTTCCTTCCTTCCTTCCTTCCTCCTTCCCTCCGTCCCTCCCTTCCTTCCTACTTATTTATTTATTACTTTAGAGAGTTGGGGGGGTAGGGGAGAGAGACAATCTCTTGCAGACTCCCTGCTGAATGCAGAGCCTTCTGCAAGCCAGACATGAGGCTCCATCCCATGACCCCCCCATGACCTGAGCCAAAATGAAGAGTCAGAGGCCCAACCGACTGACCCATCTAGACACCCCTGGGTCTCCTTTCTTTTTACTTTTGAGGTCATGGAATCAAGAAGAGCCACATCTGGACCCAAAGGAGAGGACTGACAATCCTCCAGAAACCAGGGACTTTGAACCTGTCTGCAGCTTGGAGGGGTGATGTGATGGGGTTATAGTCCATGAGATGTGAATGAGGCTGTGTGTGTCCTTCCGGTTCTGGCCAGAAACCCTCCTACTTGTGTTCATCATGTGCAGTCCCCTTGTTGTTGGCTAATGGTGTTTTAGGGACGACCTTGGAAGACTTGCACTAGGCATGGTGAAGCAGCTGGTCCCTGAGGATGGCCTCCTGTGGTCCGAACAAGGGCTCCAGACTCTATCTTGAAGCCCTGATGTCTTGGGGGGAGGCCTGCTGTTCCCACAGTTCAGCGTACCCTAACCAATATGCTTCCCCAATGGACTTTGATATTGTCAAAGGGGTTGTGTCTGACTTGTGCTGGAATACTTGTCAATGTGTTTTAATTCTTAGGATTTCCATTTTTCAGAAAAAGAAGTGACATTTCTACCACTGAAACTATTGCTTAAGAAGTTGATTGTGGAAACAGAGTCTAAAATTTGATTTTTTGCCCACAGTAAGCTTCTGAAGTACATATTAGCTCTATCCATCTTTTTTTAGAAAATCACTTCATTAAGGCATGATTGATATACAAAAACTGTGTATATTTAATTAGATGACTTTATGACATTACAGATGAGTACACGTCCATTAACGTAACAACCCCATCAAGACCGTTAGATCATCTGTCACCTCCAAAAATGTTCTCTTGCCCCATAATTTTCTTAATTAAAAAAAAAAATACTTGTGTTGGTCAAAGAGTTTCAGTTATGCAAGATGAGTAAGATCTGGAGTCTACTCACAACACGGGGCCCACACTTTGCAGTATTGTATGGCACACTTCAGACTTTGCTTAAAGGGTCAGTCTTATGCTAAGTGTTCTTATTACCAAAGAGATCTATCAGTCTCGATAGCCAGTTCTGGAAACAAGCAAGAAATTAGCTATAAAACTAAGGAAGGGAAAAGAAAATCAAGGAAGGGTGTCTGGGGCCCCCAAGTCTAAGAGCTTGTGCACAAAGTGTGCGTTGTGAGCTACGGTTGGTGAACTATCCTAGAGATAGGGCCATTCTCCAGGTGGAAGCACCAAGGAAGAGAGTAAGTCACTGATGTGGGTCTCTGAGGGGCCAGGAGGGGTGGGGGATTGATGGACGCCTGCTGGGGAGAGCTGAGGCAGAGAGGCCTCCCCCTGTGTCCGTCCATGCCTTCCACAGAGAAGCAGCTATAAAAGGGGCTAAGGCAGCTGCCACAGGTAAGTGATGGCCAGAGGGCTGAGGCAGAGAGGACCCCGTCATCTCCTGCCAAGCCAGCTGGAATGGGTAACATTTAAGCACCGCTCTCCTGATGAAATGTGGGAAGAGTGGAACGGGCCATGCTGGTTATGGACGAGGGGGCAGCTGGCAGGTGCAGGTGCAGACCTTGGAGGACGGCTGTCACCATTCTCTCAAGCAGAAGGAAGAAGAGGCTGTTTACCAGACATTAGCAATTTGACTTATGGCTCATGGAATGCCAGCCGCTGCAGACTACAGAAAACTGGAGATCTACTATCCCTCACCACCCCTAACTCACAACAGCAGCAAGTCCCTCCCCAATCCTGAGCTCAGATGCCATGAAGGAGGAGGAGGGCATGGGCAACAACCTGGACTGGGATTCGTTTCCAGCTGGTTGTAAAAATAATCCTAATGGGAATGAGCGTACTTTAAAGTGACAAGACTAAGATTTCCATTTCAGTGCAGGGCAGTGGGGACTCAACATAGGAATTAAGCTGATTTGAGTAAACCTAAGGGGAACTGCATTTGGGCCCAGCTACACCGGGGTCTGTGAAAACCTATCCACTCCATGCAGACCTCACAGCCTAGAAGGGGCCTCGGGTCACTTTGGTGTTCAGTTAATATGAGACAGACAAATGAACAAGCAGATCCCCACTCGTTATTCACCTTCTTCTCCTCCTTACCCTCTACTGACAAATTAGAACATCAGATTATTCTGTTTGTAAACACCACCCATTCAACCGAGGCGGTGTTAGCATGGCAACAGCATTGCCTCTCTGCGTGTGAGAACACATCCGTGAAGAGTCGAGGGCACACCTGACCTGGTAGGAGTCATTGAAATTTAATTATAAAACTTGTCATGTCACCTGAACATGATATAAGCTGATTTGAAGAAAATCCAGATTTCACTTGACAGGAGCTTTTAACTTGCTATGTGACACCAAGGCAGAAGCGGTGTCCTGGAAACGAAACGTGGGTGCCTGAGAGAAGCAAAGGAGGCTTTGATTCGATGCAGCTTCAAAGAGGGCTCTGCAGAGACGATGCCCCATTCCCTTCCCTTCCCTCAGTCCTCACATTTAAACACAGAATGTCTGGGTGGCAACTCCTGACCCAGGTGTGCCTTGACATGTGGAAAGTTGGTACTTCAAAATTAGCTGGCCCAAAGCATCCGATTCAAGGAGTATTTTGGCAAGTTGAATTGGTAAAGAAAGGAGATCAGACCCAGGGATATGGATCTAATCGGCTCTGTATTGCAGAAACAACTTTCTGGTGAATTTGTTACTGTCCTTTACACTCTAGCGGCCCTGGGTTGAGCCACAGATTTTACAACCAGGGACTTTTCCACCTAAGTTTTAACTCCGGCAAGAAAATGACATAGTTGTTGGATGTTTCAGCATCTCAAATGAGCTGCCTAAAGGAATATAGACTTTTGTCTTGATTCATTTTCATGTTAGCCCTACCAGAAGTCGAGACACTCTCTGTTCTTAGCTTGAGAAATAGGCAAGAAACGGACAATGCAGACTTAGAGAGGTTGAGGAGAACCACTTGTTTTCTGTTCTCTCCTCTGGTCCCCCATGTCCCAGCCACTAGTGATCCACTGGTGGCAGGACAGTAGCTGCAGTGGGAGCCCACAGGAGCCAAAACTCCAAAGGAGGGAACCCTTCTGTTCCACCAAAGAGGCTGTGGTCTCAAGAGGGTGGGTCAAAAGCCCCTGTCCTTTTCTCTTTCCATGTTCTGCTGATAAGCTCACTGTGCAGGTACATTTGCAGGGATGTGTGACAGAGTTAGGTAACTGGCCAGAGGAGCAAGACAGGAATTAGAGAACCCCAAGGAGGTGTGGAGAGGGAGGAACTCAGGGGAGTAATCTCTTAGAGCTGCCTACGAACCCCTGAGTTCACCCCTGAGATGTGCATGTATACATCTGATTATAAACAGTATGCATAGTTGTTGAGAACTGAATAACAACATAGACTCCTTCCCAAATGCCACACTTGCCACTGAGCATCACACACATAAGCTAGACCAAATAGTTCTGCAAGTGTTTTGAAACTTATCTGATTCTTGACACGGAGCCCACTAAGTACTTGTTGGAAGCTGGAACTGGAGACCTGAACTCAACTGGGCCAATGGCCTTCCCTAAAACACAAATACATTTTCTTTGTAGGATTTAAACAAGACGTAGGGTATTGTAATGAAATGTGTATAACTTCCAGGACACATCCGAATTACCTGGGAATAAATAGCAGGTGGTGACACCAATGTGAAAGGGAAGTTGGAAATGTCTGACAAAGACAACAGAGCAGCTATTATAAGTACATTCCAACAAATAAAATTAAACATCATGAAACAAAGGGAAAGTTAGCCAAAATAGACAACCAGCGAATAAATAAGAGATATAAAAAAGAATCAAGTAATAATTTTACAAATGAGACACATAATAACCCAAATTAAATGCTCAATAAATTGTCTCTGTAGCACACTGGAAATGACCAAGAAGAAAGTCAATTGTTATTATTCAATGTTAAAAAGAGAGAGAAAAGAAGATTCAAAAAACAAAATCTACAACCAAACTCATTATAAGGAAACTGGAAATGTAAGAACAAGAACAAACTATCAATAGCATCCAGAGAAAATGCATGTGTTACTTATAGGGTAACAACAATTTGTCTCACCGCAGATTTCTCATAAAATATGGAGGCTAGAGGGAAGTGCAACATTTGTGAAGTGCTGGAAGAAAAGGGCTGTCAATCCAAAATTTTAACTACGGTGAGTATATTCTTCAAGAATAAGGTCAAGTAACACCATTCTCAGACGAAGGAAAACTGAAAACTCATTTTCAATAGGCCTGCTCCAAAGGAATTTATATAGGAATTTCCTCAGACAGAAGGGAAATAATACCAGAGGAGACTTGAAGGATCAGGAATGAAGACAGCAATAGAAAAGGTAAATAATTGGGGAGCTATAATAGACTACTTTTCTATTCAGTTCTTTAAAATGCACTTGACTATTGAAAGCAAACAGTACCATTCATTGTCTGATAGGATTTTCTGTGTATGTGGACACAATAATAAGAGGATGACAATATAGAGGGGTGAGAGGGAAAGGACCTGTGTACTAGTAGGTACATTCTCTATTAAGTGGCTCTTTCTGTATGAGATAAGCTAGACCTCACAACAAAGAAAATTATTGGGGATAAAGAGGAATATCACATAATGATGAAGTATCAGTTCACCAGAAAGACACAATAATCATAAATATGTATGCCCCTAACAACCGTGCTTAAAATGCGTGAAGCAAAAATTGGTAGGATGGAAAGGAGAAATAAACCAGACTGATGGTGGGAGACTTCCACTCCTTTTTCAGCAGATGGAACCAAGGAACAGATAAGAGAGGATCTAGGAGAAGGGACGAGCACAGCCACCTGACTACCTCCCCGTTCCATTTCCAGAATACATCACCACCGTAGCAGATCACACATTCTTTACCAGGACACATGGCACAAAATAAGCCATATCTTGGGTCATAATATAATCCAAGTTTAAAATGATTGAAACCTCACAAAATATGCCCTAAAACTCTATTGGAATCAGAGTAAAAATACATAACAGAAAAGTACCAAGGAAGGTGCCAACGCTTGAAATGCGAACCACACACAATTGAATGGGTCACAAAGAAATGCTCAACAGAGATTCAAAAATATTATAAGTTGAATGGGAATTAAAATGCAGCATATAAAAAGTGGTAGGAAACGGGAAAAGCAGCGCCTAGAGGGAAATTTATAGCATCAAAAACTTAGAAAAGAAGAGAAGTCCAAAATCAATAATGCAGTTTTCACATTAATTAACTAGAAAAAAGTACAAAATAAATACAAAGTAATAGAAGGAGGGGAATAAAAAGATGATCAGAAACTAATAAATTAACAACAATGGAAACATTAAAGTAATAGATAAAATCCATGAAGATATTTTTTATTTTGAAAAGAACAATAAAACTGATAAGCCTATAGCAACAAAGGGAAAGGAAGTAAGGAATAAGATGCAAATTCTCAGCCCCCAGAACAAAGGGGAAAGTACAACAGACCCCACAGATGTGAGCAGGCTAGCAAAGGGACACCACGGACAGCTTCACACTTGACAACTTAGAGCAAATATATCGCTTCCTTGAAAACCACAGACGACCAGAACGCACCCAATATGAACAGATAACCAGACACGTGTTGTAAGTCAGAAGGTGATTAACTTCCCGATTAAATGCCTTTAGAAGATCATTCTCCATGTGAACTAGTTTTAGCGGTGAATTCCCCAAGACGTTTAAAGAAGATTCTCTTCTAGGGAAGAAGAAAGAAAGCACTCAGCTCGTTTTATGTGCTCGGCATTTCCATGACCCGCAAACTGGACCAGACTCTGGAAGAAAAAAAAGGACAACACGACAGCAAATCCTTCAGGAACACGGTCTCTTCCATGTTCTAACTGAGTAAACCCAGAAAAAAACAGATAGAATAATAATACACGCCACTATCAAGTGGGGTTTACCTGGGAACGCAGAGGTGTTTAGTAGAAAATCAATGGATGTAATATACTATATTATCAGCCTCATGAAGAAAAATCACTTGATTACATCATTTGGAGCGGAAGAGCACTTGACAGAACTTAATGTAAATTAGCAGGGAAGACCATGCACACACCGGCACGCACCCCACAGTTTCTGTGGGGCCAGCGAAGAGGCAACCTTTCACTCCACCCACCCCCACCCCAACCAGTGGAACCAAGTGGTGCCCTGTCTCCCCTGCAGGGCTGGTGTCAGGGGCACTGAGCTGAGGCCCCGGCCCGGCACAGTGCGGGAGTGAACCGTGCTTGGAAGCAATCCAGCTTTCTACCCCCCCATGAGGACAATGCCCAGTCCCAGCAACACAGTGTGAGTCTGCCCTCAGCTTCCCCCACCTTGGATGACGGTGGAGCCCATCCAGTACCCGTGGCCAAGACACAGAAGCAGGTGGCTCCCCACTTTCTCTGGCAAGTTGTTGGTGGGATGTAAGGTAGGTCAACTGCACGGTACCCATGGGCAGCAAGGTAGCGGGAGCCAGTGCCCACATTCGCTGGGATGGCATCAGGGACCAAGTGGAAGCTGAACACACAGAGCCCCTGGTTCTTATACCTGATCCCCATGGGGTGGTTTCCTGCTAAAATGTCTTCTACCTACCACCTCTTCGTCAGGAGAGTGGTTTGCAAATATCCCCCTCGGGCTCTACCTTGCGTTCATCCTCTAACGGGTTTCTCCGTGGAACCAGAGTTTCTAAATTAAAGGAGGTCCAATGAATCCTTTCTCCTTTTACAACATGTGATTTGATGTCAATCCTTTGTTTAGTGCAAGGTTCTGGAGATGGTCTCTTAGGTGGTCTTCTACAAGTTATATAACTTTAGGTTCTGCATTTTGAGCCAGCCGAATGAGGCAGGGATGTTTTGGTCCCTCAGTGCGGGGGCTCAGGCCTGGCGCCATGACAGCCCAGGTTCTGGGAGATACTGCCCCCGTGCGCTCCCGTGGGCCAAGCTCAGAGCTCGGCGCCACACTGAGGTCCTATGAGACTGCGCTGCGGCCTGCCATCCCCGGCCATGCTGAATGCAACAGAAGTCAGTGAGCAGAGGTCTCAAACACAGGCGTCCCCGGGGGCGGGAAGAGTGGGCTGCAGCCTGAAAGCCGGGCCTGTGGAGTGAGCTGACAGGAGGGCCCCCGTGGGCCAGGGCAGGACCTCCCTGAGCTTTGTGCTGGCCTCGCAGTCCATGCACAGGGACTGAAATGCCTCTGGCAGAAGGACAGCAGTCGGGGTACAGATTGTGACACGGGGACACCGAGCCTGGAGCGACAGGCAGGCTGCATGGTCAGGCCTGTCTCCAAGCGCACATCTCCCCTCCTTCTGTCTCCCCTCGGCCGCGAGGTAGCCATGCCCCAGCACAGTGGCTGTGTCCATGTCCTCAGGAAGGACGTGGGCAGACCCAACAGGGGATATTTTAAGCCAATGTTTCCTTTTTTAAAAAATTAATTTAATTTTTTGAGAGTGAGCGTGCGAGCACAGGGAGGGGCAGAGGGAGAGAGAGAGAAGCCGACTCCCCGCTCAGCATGGAGTCCGATGAGGGACCTGATCTCACGACCCTGAGACCATGATTGAGCAGAAATCAAGAGTCAGAACCTTAACTGACTGCACGACCGGGAGCACCTTAAGCCACCGTTTGTGGTTGGGGTCATTTGCATCAGATCCTTCCGGGTGTTCCCCGCCACCCCCCCTCCACTGGCTGATGGCCTGCGGTGAGAAGGCTCCAGCCCAGGGAATAGATTTTAGCTCTGATGTGGTTCTTATCCATCCGAAAGCTGGTGGCTGTCGTCAGATTCTGGGGAGAAGGGGGCTCTTACCGGTGGAGGAGGGGTGTCTCAGCTAAGTTACAGAGACGGCGCTGATCCCGGTACAGCGCAGAGGATGGCAGATTGCCAACACGATGGCTCCCGTCGGTTCCACGGAAACTCGGATGCTTGGCTCTCGAGGGCACTTTGATGTCCAAACATGCAAATCAGTTCCTTCCTCTTTGCGATGGCAGCTCCGATCCCTCCATTTTCAATCAGCCCTGTAATTAGCGATGCTACACAACATGTCCCAAATAATTAGGGAGCGGCCCGGGAACCACTGGGGTGGTTGTGTGGCAGAACCAGGGTTCCATGAGGCTTTTAATCTGCAAAGTTATAAATAATGTTGAATGCCCAGGAGTTTCAATTAGGGATGTTTATTTGTGTAAAATGGGAAAATGTGGTAGGGGGAGCCAGGCATCTTGTTAGCAAGGACTTGAAAGAGGACGGACGTGGTGGGGCCCCCAGCCACGAGACGCCACGTGCAGGAGGTGCGGTCTGCAGCTCTTCATGAACCTTCAGAGCTGGGGAGGAGGTCTCAAACGTTCCCAAGTCACAAACTGGGCCAGACCCCGGCAGCGGAATCTGTCTCCACTTGCTCGCTCACCTTCTTTGGGGACTTGAAAGCACCTGCAGCCTCTTCTCTCAGCCTCAAGCCGGGGTGCGGTCACCAGAGATGGGTCAGGCTTGGGATCTGTCTGCCCGTTCTCTGCCTTGAAAGCATTTGTGTCCTGTCTTTCCCCAGCCAACTACGTCACCACTCCCGAATCGTGCGTATACCCAGCCGCTGGCTGGATATACACACGATTTGGTCCGTGGCAAGCTCGGCGTCACCCTGCCCCTCTGCCCAGGGATGAGCATTTCCTGGACTGCAGGTAGCGGCCTTCCGCATGATTTTAGGGATTCCGTGGTGTGTCCAAGGGGCTTGACACGCAGTTGCACCAGGGGCCCCCAACTGTAAGAAAGAGATGCGATACCTCATGGTTCGTGAGAGTGAGGTTCTTGGAGGCAATGTACCCTCCAAATGCTCCTTTACAGAGCAGCCCCGAAGGCCCCTGTTCCGAGTGGGGTCCCAAGCGAGAGAGGACTCTGCAGCAGGCCCAGGCGGCCCCACACGGTCCTTGGCCATTTAGACAATAGGAACCTGAGGATGGACGGAGCCGGCCTCCTCCCAGGCCCAGGTGGTGGACCACGGCACACAGCCCTGGCTTGTAGGGCAGTCCGCGTTCCCTAATGGAGCATTGCGAGGCTGGGCCGGGACTGATCGTGTCTCTGGCAGACAAGTGTGGCCCTGGCCTGTGGCTGCAGCCACATCCCCACAAACTCAATGGCTTAGAGGACAACACAGATCCCTTCCCTTTCAGTTCTGGAAGGCAAAATGTCCCAAACAGGTCTCCCTGGATAAAGCGAGCTGTGGGCAGAGCTGGATCCTTTGGGAGGCTCTCAGGGAGAATCCATTTCCTTGTGTTTTCCACCTGCTGGGTCACCCGAGGTCCTTGGCTTGTGGCCTCGCATCCCTCTGGGTCTGCCTGCATAGACACGTCTCCTTCCACTCGGACTGTCCCGTCTTCTGCTTCCGCTGTAGGACCTGCAGGCCCCAGTCCTTGGGGATTGGCCACTGGTAAGCAGCAAGGGGCTGGGCTGGACCCCCAGACCTAGAGATGAAGCCACGGGGACCTGCCATCCAAGAGCTGGCGCCTCTCCGTGAGTGCTGTCACTCTGGGCCTCGGGGAACCAAGGGTGAGGTCCTCGAGGGAAGGCCAAGCCACCATCATGGGCGCCAGCTTAGGGGCACGCCTGTGAGGGTTCTGCTGTAGCTCTTGGGAAATCCAGGGAGGCATTTGCAGGAGGGAAGGACACAATGGGACTGATATTCCAGAAACACCTCGGGACTTCAGCCAACAAGCTGGGAGGAGGGGACAGGAGACACAGAGACCCTTGGGAGGCCGGGCTCTGGCCCCACGCAGGGTCTGGAGGCTGGGATCCATGGCTGGAGAGGGGAGGGCAGGTGGGAGGGCGCTCCCTCCCATGACCCCCTCCCTGTGTTCTGATCAGCGGCCTCTGGCTCCCCACAAGCTCCTCACACTGGAAAGGGCTCTTCGCTTCCCCGTGAGGACGTTCCCTTCGTGCAGAAAGCATGGATTTGCCCAGGACGGCGCTGATGATCCGTCAGAGACCCAGGAGCTGCCGCGGGCACACAGGGAACACGGCCGATGAGCTGCCTGGGAGGCTCCGGGGATGACTTCCCACAGCAGTTCGAAGGTGCCCCCGGGACGGGCGGCCGCCTCCCATGCCCTCTCGGCAGCTGCTCTCTGTCCCGCTGAGCATGAAGTCCCCCTCCGGCTGCCCTTCCCGCACGGGCTCTTTTTTGCGTCAGCCCCGAAAGTCATTCCCTGAGCCGCGTGTGCAGGATGTGATGAGCTACACAGAGGATGGGGGCCTTCGAGCGTGTGACACTAAGCCCCACAGGGGCTCGCAGGAAGCCGTGACTCACCTCGAGTCGCTCGCTCACTGTGCTGCTTCTCAGACTCTCTTGGGAACTTACAGGCAAGCCTGGTGCAGAGGCCACACCCCGGGTCCGCTCAGAAGTTCTGGGGGGCACCGACGCAGCCGTACCCCGCAACGCTTCCCCGAGGATGGTGCCGGTGGGCGAGCTGGGGTGCTGACCCACCGGATCTCAGCGCCAACTCCTGCCCCTGGGGCTCCTGGAGCACCGGTGGCTGCCGAGCGAGGGCAACAGCCGGCTTCCCGTCCAGGAGAGCCCTTGGGCCGCGGCTACACACGTGGGCCCTGCTTCCCCCTAAAGGATCCATCCTCCGCACCCAGGCTGCCCAAACCTCTTACCAAATGGCTTTGTTTTGTTTCCCCTGTTTCTGGGTGACGAGAGGCACGAAGTTATAAATAGTCACAGGGCTGGGATGTCTGTGGCTCTCAGAGGCTGTCAGAACCAGTCTTGTCAAAGCCCTCATGTTGACAGCCTGGATCTGGCTCCCCGCTCCACCGGCTGCTCACAGCAGCCCAAGGGAGGGGGACAGGCAGGGAGGGGACCTCGTTCCTCCTCCCAGCTGAGCCTGGAACGTCTCTGGGTTCCAACGGTGCCAGGCCAGGCTTCTCTGCCTTCTTACAGACGTGGGTGCCTGGGAAGCTGCCCCTGCTTGTCCTTGGCTGACCCCCAGTCTGTCCCTGAGACCTGGTGGGCTGTTCTGATCGTCAGCTTTCCCGTGCGGGTGTGAAGGTCAGGCTGATCGTCTCCTGTCCACATGGGCCACTGAATACGATGAAGCGTGGACGGGGGTCTGGGCTCAGGGTCTGCTGGCTCTGGCAGAAGCAAGTTCAAGATGGAAGGGGTCTATCCTCACTATAGTCCTGGCACGTGCTGGCCGGCTCACCTAGATGCCCCATGGCACTGTCCATGCGACGGACACCTGAGCAGGAGGGAGACTCTTGCTTGCCTTGGACCAGAGCCTCCCCGTCCCCCGGACACCTCATCTGCAGAGTTGGGGTAAGACGCACACCCCTGTCGTACTACTGTGAGGACTCATGTCCAATTTTGCAAAGCGGTTAGTTATCCCAATGTTTGCAAGGCGGTGGGTTCTCTGTCTGTGTGCAAAGTAAGAAATAAACAGACCCCGTTGGCTCAGCAGCCTTTGCAAGCTCTCTCCCACCCACGATGTCGGGGTCTCCTTACCCCTTCCCGCCCCCTCCCAGCAGCACGGCCCCTCCTAGGGGGAGATTCCTTCCTCTCCCGTCTCTGCCCCATAGACCCGCCCAGCTGCGTGTGCTGACGGGTTGACCGGACACCCCGTGCCCGGTGCAGAGGGGCCATGGTCTCATGAGTTCGTTGTCCCCCGCCGTCTGGGAAAACAGCCTCCTCACCCCTGTGTCCTGTCTGATCACACGGACAACGGAGGAGGCGGGTGATTCTGGGCATCAGGGAGCCCCGTGTACCGGAATTAGCGCGGCCTCGCCTGCTAGACGCGGGCCAGTGGGCTGGCTCTTAGAGTTTTCCACAAACTCCGCGTGTGCCCTTACATGAGCTGGAAAAGCCCCCAAGCCCAGAATTCTCATCTGGAAAGAGGAAACCTAACTATGTGTGCAGCTTAGACAAGGGACACCTTTCCAGGGCGATGGGGAAGCTGCTCTAGACGGTGGAGAAATCCGTCACTGGAAGAAGTTTCAACGAACACAGAGCGGGTGCCGTCGGGAGACTGAACACTAGGTCCTCCTCGGAGAACTTGCGGGTCCGTAATCTGCCGGCGCCCCACGAAACCTTCGGCGGTGGAGGGGGGTGTCTGATAAATGCTGCTTATCAGCATCTGGCCACGGGAGACCCTGTCCTCAAGGAGACCCTTCGACGCCGTCTCCCTCCCTCGACCCAGCTCCGAGCTCTCCTTGAACGGATCCGCTTCTGTTACCTCGGGTAAAAGGTTATCCCAGGAAGAAAGCTTTAGAAATTCTGCAGCTCATGAGAAAATCTGAAGCTCAAAATAATTTAGAAAAAAAAATTCCCTTTTAGGGATGCAGAGACATTTCTCAGGATAATATATTCCGAGGAAGCTGGGAGCAGGGGTCTGCTCCGAGTCCATCATGACGTGCCTAACAAGGGGTCCCAGCCATGTCGGACGCCGCCGACCCCGGGCGCCCAGCTGAGCACCCGGCAGGGACGCTGATGGGGGGATGGCGCTCTGCACCGGGCAAGGGCAGCTTCGGAGGAAGATGACGCCAGTCTCGAATGTGTGTGATGGGCCGTCATGTGGGGAGGAGAGCGAGCCTGTTTTGTGTGGCCGCAGGGACTGGAACAAGACAGATGGAAGGCAGCGACAGGCCGACAGATGCAGATTCGGGAAGGAAAATTATCAGAGCCGCCCAGCCGTGGCCAGGAGTCATAGCTAACATTTGTCGAGCTGGCGTGCTGTGCCAGGGACCGGGCTGAGCCCTCCGCGCGCCCGGCCCTACTTGCTGCTTAGAACACCCAGGAATGAGGCAGACGTCATGGGCGTCGTCCCCATTACCACTGTGGGGACAGGCACAGAGCGCATCTGTGGCTCGCCCGAGGCCATCAGTCCTCCGGGAAGCTGGGGTCGGCGCTCTGGCCTCGGACACCAGGTCCTGCCCCTGGTGACCGTCACAGTGAGTGCTCCTTGGGTGGGGTGGGGGTGGCTTCCGGCTGGAGCACGATGAAATCCTGCTTGTCCCTTGCCCTACACGGCACAGCGGCCTAAACAGCCTCTCAGATCCTATGTTGCACCATGAGGTTACGCCGACGGGGCATCAGCTGACCATTTCGGTGCACAGTAGAGCTGGGCGTGGAAACAGTGGATTATCTGAGGGAGAGGATCTGAGAGAAGGGTGGGCCACACAGGTGTGTGCAACGGGGGGACGGATCCAGACAGGCGCGGCTCCAGAAAGCAGGGAACACAGCAGAGTGGAAAGTCCAGAAACTCCAACCCGTCTGCCCCACGTTCTTGTGGGGTCCTCCGTCCTGCCTGCAGGGGCCGAGCCTCGGCCGCGTGGAGAGTACGGAGCATAGGTAGACAGGTGGGAACGGGACCGTGGAGCCTAATGGGTTGTCGGAGGCGGGAGAGCTCCTTACGCGCTGACGTGACTCTCCCGCAGAGAGAGCTCTGGTCCCCGAGGAAGGCACGGGCACGGAGAGTGTGCAGTGCGGCTGGGCGGGAGCTCAGGGGAGGGCCGGCCCCTGCAAGACGGGTGGGGGCAGGAAGGGAACAGGGGAGAGGAGGGCTGGGGAGCCTCATGTCAGGCAAAGGGAATGGCTTGTCTGGGCCTTGGAATGGAGTGTGGCTCTCAGCGGAACCGTGGGAAGGAAGGGCCCGGGCATCCCTTTCGGGGCATCCCAGGGGACAGTCCAATTGGGTGACGGATCTGCAGCTCAGAGGAGGGCTCCGGGAAGACGAAATCTGCTCCAGCTGGGCTCCCACCAGCGCCGCGGCTCCGCCCTCTCCCTCCAGGGGGTTCTGTGAAGAGGGTGTTTTCCGAGGGCGCCTGGTTGAAGCGGTTGGCTAAGCCGCTGACTCTCGATTTTGGCTCAAGCCACGATCGCAGGGTCGTGAGTTCGAGCCCCGCCTTGGGCTCCGGCTCAGTGTGCCGCTGACTTCAGATTCTCTCCCGCTGCCTCTGCCCTCCCCTCCTTCCGCTCGCGTGCCTGCTCTCTCTCGCTCTCTCTCTCGCTCTCTCAAACAAACAAATAAATCTTTAAGGAGAGCATTTTCTGAGAAGCCGCCCATCTCACTTTTCCATGACGACTCTTCCCGCGTCTCCCTGGCCTTTCCAAAGCCCAGCATGCAGCTCTCCCAGCCCCCCCAAACCGTACCATTTTCCATCTGTTTTGGAAAAGGTGCATCTGCACTTGTACCGTTTTGCAGAGCTTCCTTTGTGCTTTGCTGCGGCGCTCCCGTGTTCTCCCCTGGGATTCAGGGCTCCTCTCGCAGTCTGCATCCAGGAGTCCTTGGTGCTGGTGTGGGACACAGACGGGGCAGAAGAGGCGGGGAAAGGGTCCCACTCTCCCCAGACACGATCCACACGGCCACCTCATGGGCTCATGGGGGCTGCCCCTCCCCAGCCTGCGGGTGGTGGGCGCCGAGCCCCTCCGCAAACGCTGCCTGCCCGGCTGGCCCATGAAGAGGCAGCCCCTGTGGAAGGGTAGCCGGGCTCTTACGGGTTAATTCTCTTTTAATGCCTCTTTTATTGCTGCTGCGTTCCAGCTCTGGGGTTGAGGAGCTGCCCCGCCACACCGAGAGGAGTGAGACAGTAATTGTCTCAGGCTCCCACCGTCGCGTGGCGGAAAAGCCCACAGAAGGGAGTGCTGCCGAGCACGAGGGCCTGCTCTCCGCAGAGCGCAGCCCCTGCCCCCTGGAGGCCGTGGGTCGGCTGCCGGGACCCCGCCGACCCCGGTGGGCACCGGACAGCGACAGTCGGGACCCCCCAGTCAACACGAGAGTGGACACCTCCAGCTTCAGCACGAATCTGGGCTCTCCGGCCCCCACCCAAGGCTCACGTTCAGACCCCGAGTGCAGAATTTCTCCTCAACCAAGACGCCTTCTCAGGGGTCTTCAGCCCCCGGAGTGGCGTCTGTGGGAGGAATGTCCGAGACGCATCGGGAACGGGAGCCCCGCTTTGCGAAGCCGCTGTGCGGGGCTTTGGGCCGGCGGCTCTGTCTCTCTGCTCCTCTGCATCCGCGTTGTTAGAGACCGAAACGGATGCACAGATGGCGGCCGGGAGCGACAGCGGATTTGGAGGCTTCCTGGCCTCTCTGTGTCCTGGCTTGGGGGCTCCCCGCCACCCAGCCTCCGGCACCCTCACTCACGACGGCGTCCGCTCCACGGTGACACCTTCCCACTGCCCCCCACGCTGACTCCTGCGGTGCGGAGACGGAGCCGCCCGCGGCGACCTCCGGGGGGGTGCAGGCGCCTAGGATGCCGGGATCGGGTCCTGCCGCCGCCGATGCCAAACGGGCCTGCCTGGTGCTCGGACAGACAAGGTGACCCCAGGACGCCTCCTTTTCCCAAAGCCAACCTCCGTGCCCGCTTTCGGGAGCCTGACCGCCCGGGGTCCCCACGAGCAGGAGGCTCCACTCTGCCTGCTCGACTTACCGAATCACGCTGGCCGTGCGCGCTTTGACCGGAGGATAATCCGGATCCCGGCTGGAAAGCTCTTCAGCCCCCGGAGTCTCCACAAGCTGACAGCCCAGACCCACGATGCCGGCGGACGGGCCTGCTCCGTGAGTGACGTCGGACGGGCAGTCCGAAGGCCGAGCTGGAGGGGCCACCCCGGCCCCAGAGTCCACTGGTGCCGGGTATCCTCCGGGCGCGTGACACCCGCCTGGCTCTGGCCAGCTCGCGCTCCTGGGAAAGACCCCACTGGTGCCATCCCACAAGCTGAGGGCGTGGGGACCCTGATGCGCCCTATTTATTATTTATTCAACTCTGACACTACATTAACAGCCTCCTGAGGGAAGCGCAATTGGATTCCCATGAATTAAAGCACACACGGGGTTGAGACACAACAGGAACAATTTAATTTAAAATGATAGAGTGACGTCACCTTGAGAGCAGAGGCTGTTTTCCAAAGGAAACAAAACACAGACCTTCGGCAGGAGGTGCGCACCCGCGGAGCCCGGGCCCTCGGACGGAGAAGCTCTCCGCAGACACGGCGCACAGCTGCGCTCTCAGACGCACCCGACCCAGGAAAACAGACGCGGCTCCAGAGCCCAAGATCACAGCTTGGCGTTCGGGGTCTGGAAATCTGGCACCAAGTTATACCGCCCGCTCCCCCAAGACTCGACACCCGCCCTCCAGCTCCTGTCTGACCCCGAGGACATGCCTCTCTTCCTGGATGGTGTGGGCCCCTTTCTGCATGTGTCGGCAGAGCTGGCACACGTTCTGGGGAGCCACCCAGCCTTCCGCGGTGGCGCTGGGAGGTGTTGTCGGCGTCCTGTGTTTTCTGACTCACCCTGTGGTTCTATTGATTTCCGTCTGCTGCTTCTGCTTGCTTGTTTTTTAACATAAGGACTTTGGGGCTCATATACGGGAGCATGATTTATAGCCCAGATGATCACAGATGCTTCTAGCCCGTATAATTATTGAAGGTCAGGTGCAGCTAGGCTCTCAGGGTCCCTCACAGCCTCCCCATCATTAGCAGGTGTCCCGGCCCCCCGGCACCCCCAGGCACACATGCCCTCCATGCAACCTTGTCTTGTTGCTCCATCCTAAGCCCCCCTCGCCAGCACTCCGAATGTCTGAGATCTACCACCCGCCGCCGCAGTCCTGGCTTTTCTTTTGCTGTTTCCTAGACAGACTGTGTCTGTGGCCAGAGAGTAAAATGTGGAGAACCTAGGATTTCATGTATCACATCAAATCAAAGGAGATGTGCCGGTTGCAGGGTGGACTTGCCGGCAGAGGGTTTTGAAGGCTGGAGGAGAGGAAGCACAGAGATTCAGTGTGGGTTCCCTAGGCTGTCTGTGTTGAAGCTCTGATAAGATCTGATTTGTGTTCTGAGAGAATGGGGATCAGGTCAGAGTTGCTCAAGGCGCAAGACCACAGACTGTAGGAGCAGGAAGTGTGTGGCTGGGGCTGTGGTGGACACTAGGTCAGGGATCAGCGACTATAATTAAGCCAAAAATGTATGCCCTACTGTTTATCCAGAGCTGAGCTAGGGTTTGTGGGGGATAAAGAACAAAGTAGAGTTATTAATCATAGACTAATGGAGACTGATATTTGGATAAGATGTTTATATATGAAATAATAGAAGTTATTAGAGAAGCCCAGACTGCAGAGAGAGCATTATCTCCCCACTGTGAAGGCAGGGGATCTGCTCCAAATGGTCCCTAAAGCCCAGAAAGATGTAATAATCGACTCCCTCATTGAGCATTGATTTAGTATGGAGTAATTAGAACGAGAAAAATTAATTGAAGGTTGCAGGGGTCAGGGAGGAGGCTTTGCAGACTCAAAAGGAAGAAAATCATCCATGAAGCGGGGAATTCTAGAATATCCTTCAAGCTCAGGGGAGACTGCTAGGTGAGGGCTGACGGACTCTGCCCATGCAGTCACAGAGAGCCCTTCCAGATTCTGGGGCTTTATTCCTGGCTCAGCAGCAGCAGGAGAACATACCCAGGTGCCAGGTCCCAGGAGTCCAGGTCCCAAGGAAGGACCTGGGGCTATGTGGAAACCACAGGAGCTGGCTATTGACTGTCCTGGGGGTCTCATGTTGTCAAGGAGCTGGATCTCAGCAGCAGCTCAGCTGGCTACAGCGTGTGGCTCCGCTGAAGGAGGGCCAGGCAGGCAGTTCCGTGCCCACCAGGACCGATGAAGGGATATCATCTCATCAGCCTCCCCGAGAAGCAGGAGGTGAGGGGTGATGCTTAGAGGCGCCCTCAAACCTGCGTCCTTTCACACTCCAGGAGAGTCACCAGGTGTTTGGACAAAACTCAGGTTAACTGTGGCTAAATCGTGGCTTGCGTCGCCCACGTGGACAGGCGCAGAGCCAGCAGAGTGCCATGCTGAGCTATGTCTCTGCCAGGCTGGAGGGAGCAGGACGTCTGTTGGCATGAAGACGACACTGGCCAGTTCCTCCGGCACCTTGCAGAAGCAATAAGACCTCCAGGGTTTGGGGAGAACTTTGGGCAGCTGCAGTCATCTTTGCTGGTCACTCAAGTTAACACTGCTCTAGGGCCTTCGTGCAAACCACTGTCTCAGACCCCTGCACTTCTGTACCATGGCTGAGGGGCAGCGTGCATCGGGCTTGATCTGATGCTGGCTCTAACCACACTTGTCTTCCAATGAGATGCTCATCTATAAAGGAGAAAGTCAGGGACACGTGCTTTTCTCCATCCTATCCCCACCCCGTATCTACCCAAGTGGAAGCGCAAGTAAGCTTGGTGTGCTGGGCTTAGTGGTAAAGAAAGGAATGGAGAGAAAGAGGCAGGATGAAGGGATGGATGGAGGGAAGTTTGGAGAGATAGATGGTCGTGGATGGAGGTATGATGGATGGACGGGGATGGATGGACGGAGGAGTGGGGCTTAGAGACATGGAGGGATGGGGATGGGTAGACGGACAAATGGAAGGAGAGATGGGGATGGAGGGATGGAGGGTTGGGTTGGGATATGGAGGGGTGGATGGGCCGATGGGTAGATGGGGATCAGTTGATGGATGGATTGGTGCACAGACAAATGGAGAGATGCACGAGTCAGGGGAGACTGCTGCCCCCATGGTGCACCATATGATGAAGGCAGTGACAGGGCCTGTGGCTCTAAGGGAAGGTTGTGAGGCTGTGAAGTCACCACTTCTCAGAGGTGGGAGAGGCTTCCAAGGCCCGTTAGTTCTCACTGTCCATTCGATAAAGCAGTACATTAACATCCCTCACTCAGACCAACATCTCTGTGAATTTTTATCCAGAATGAATTTAGGGACAGGCACCCCACTGCCTGCAGGGAGACACTTTACTCCTGATACGGACTTTCCCCAGCTCCCCAGAAGACGTAGTTTTGGGGCAACGTTTTACTTATTACTGTAACCCTAACAAGTAACAACATTTGGATAAACCGTAGGAGCCACACACGTGTGTTGACTGACTGAGTGAGTGAGTGAGTTAACGGTGCCCTTTGCGGGCTGCCCCTTCTCTCCCACCAGGGCCCCCACCGTCCCTACAGCTGTTCTGCTCACTGACCACCACTTCTCGGGTGTTCTGGGCTTTGGGACAAGAAGAGAAAAGGCGTGGCAGTAGGCAGATAGAGGATGGTGGGCAGCCCAGAAACTGACCTCCAAACTGAGCCCCAGCTCGCCCCCTGAGGTCCCGTGGAAGACACCAGCACCCTGGACACCAAGAGGATGTCCGGCTCCAGGGGCCCAGCAAGGGATCGCCACCGTGAGGGACAGGGCCACCCAGGCCACCAGACTCAAGCGTCCCTGCAGCCGCAGTTTCCCTGAGCGCCCCCCCACATCATCCCTTTCCTCCCATCTCCGAGGCCCCCTCCGCCTTCCTCTTTGTCTCCTTTCCTTGAGGACCGTCTTCCTGCAGCTACCCTGGGGACTCAGTCTGTAGCCAGCAAACAGGCCGTCGGCACAAACCCTATGCCTTGTAAACACGGTGTAAACGAAACACATCATTTGACCCGTAGGCGTCTCGCGTTGCGAACGTGTGTGCCTGGGAATAGCGATGTGGAGTTTCGGGCATGCGGACACATAAGCGCGTGTGTGTGCACACCCGGTGTTCTATCCCATTCCTGCGCACTGATCAATGAAAACACAGCACTGGGGCTCTTTCCGACCACAGTCTGCAGAGAATGAAACGTACATTTCCCCACCTGGCAGGCAGAATGATGTCCTCAGTCTCCACCGTCTGCCTCGTCTCTGCCCCCTTCCTCGTCCACTGTTTGAAGTTTTTGGACTTGTCAGAAGACCCGTGGGACCACCTTCCGTCAAGACTCCACCCAGAATGAGTGTCTGTCCCAGAGTTCTCCAGCCCCCCAAGGTCTCCGATGCCAACCGAAGTCGTGCTTCCAGAATGACAAAGGAGGGTGCCCTCTGCACCCATAATAACATGCATATTCCCTGGCGTTTGCTGCATAACGTTTCCAGACACATGATCTCCGTGAAGAAAGCCTCCCACTTTAGCCTGCAGTGGAGCAACTGGAGGTAAGAGATGTGGGTCTGGGGGGAAGAGGAAACCCTCTTCGCAGGGAGACACCACGGAAGAACAGTATTCCTGATACTATTCAGATAGTCGTATCTGCTTAGCAAGATGACTAAAGTCGTCCTCTTTCTTTCCTGAGGCTTACAGACTAAGCTGCACTGATCCGTCGCGCCGCTGGCTGGGACCTCTCCTGGGCTGAAGGACCCTCCCTCCACAGCTCTGACTCAACCGGGAAGCACCCATTCCTGTCCTGCCCTTCTCACTCCCCCCAAACGTCCCCCCATTCACACAACACCGGGCGACCAAGGCTCACCCTCTGCCCCCCAGAAATCGCTGTGTCTGTCCTAGGTTCCGGGGGCAGAACGGACAAGGGGACGTGATGGGGCCATGTGGGGAGAGGGTGTTTTGTTCCTCCAAAGGCCTCCGCTCCTGGATGTGTGTTTCCCAAACAGGTTTCTTCCTGGCACGTCAGGTGTGCAGAAGGTGGAAGGGGGAAGGTGTGTTACAGTACCCAGAGCAACCACACATCTCCTCAAGAAACAGCAGCGTCTGGAAGCCCGCCGTGTGTGCCGCTCGCTGCAGCTGAAGCTTGACCTCCAGACACAACCCCAGAAAATGCACAGGCTGTTAGGTTCAACCGGAGGCTGGGTTTCAGCACAACAAGCACCTGTGAGGATACACAGAAGCCAGGCAGTGTGCTAGTAGGTCCTGGGCAATCCAGAGTGAGTACGGCTCAGGGCGCGTTACGGGAGGCAGACTCGAGAAGAGAGGAGCACCTAGAACATGGAGGGGGCATGAGGCTCAGCCGAGAGGTGTACAGCGGGGGCCAAGAAGTATCAGAGGCACCTTCCATTCACACTCCCTCCAGAATGATTGTATTTTAAAACCTGGATGAATAGGAAGGAGAGGACAGAAGCTGCATTTGGTGCGAGATTGTTGAAAACAACTGGCTTTTGTACCTCCTGGCACAGTCAGATGCCTTACCACACCGTAGGTCTCCGTGGAAACCATCCACCTGTTTCACAGATCCCCTGCCCACAGAATAGAGTGAAACACTGAGACTCAGTTCCTGGCTTTGCTACATAGATCAACGTTCCAGGAGGAACAACTCTAGAACGGCCCAGGAGATGAGCATTTCCAGACAGCTCCAAGAAGTTGTGAATGACATTTCAGTATTGCGAACGTGGGGCCCAGCCGGGTGTGCCGGGCACCCTCCATCCCAGCATCCCTGTAACACGCTGGGGTCGCAGAACAACGGACGCCTCCCGCAGGTGGGAGCGCATCAGCCCCGATGGCCCAGCGCCCCACGGCCCCAAACCGGTGCCCCGCCAGGCGTGCATGTGTGTGTATGTGCACGTATACACGTGTGTGCGCGTGTGCACGTACGCGCCCGAGGCTCGTTTTTAGGCATGTCACTTCCTGCAGCTGGGAATCCTCCAGCTGGGAACTTTAAATGTCTCGTGTCGTGGGAAAGCCCGTGGGGTTGAACATGGGGCTTCGGAGGGTGGGAGGATCCAGCTCTGATACATTTTGGTTTATTGTTTTGACACTTTGAATTCCCACAGCCCCTTAAGACCAGATCGTGCGAAGCCGTTAATCTGTTCAACGGGCCAGAAGGAGCACAGAGCTGAGGGGCCTCTGCTTGTGTGTTGTTCGGGACTCGGCCGGGGCCCGTGGGCCCCGACCGCTGCCCTGAGCCTTCACTAGTCACCAGGCAGGATTTGGTGATTCGGCTAAAGCTCTGGACCCCAGAGAGGTTCCTGGCGAGGGCTCATGGATAACATTCAGAAGACACTAGGTGCGAACGCACCAACGATCCCCCGCCTGCTCTTGTGAAGCTCACACCAGACCCCGAGGGTCAAGTGCTCAGCACACCGTCTGCCCCACTCAGCCCTTGACAGGTGGCCCGTCAGGTGGCGTAGAGCCGAGCTGGGCCCTTCACGAGTGGGTGCAGGTGAGTGTTGTGTGTGTGTGTGTGGGGGTCCTATTAGGGTGTAAATTGTGGACTGAGGGGCCACAGGGAGGGAGGTGGTGAGACCACGTGCACACTGAGGAGGTCGGGTGGGATGAATGTGCTCAGGAGTTGGTACAAATGTGTCATGAGACAAGAGGCCCCCACACAGTCCCAGTGACTCAGATCTGGAAACCGCCTGCGAGGTTACAGGTGGGAAGACGTCGGTAAGGAAATGCTCTGTGTCACCCAAATGGGACTGGGGTCCCGGTACTTCAGCAGCAGGTGCCTCCGAACGTCCAGTTGCTGGTGTCAAAGGGGCTGCATCTCGCTCGTGAAGCTGGTGCCCTCAACACATGGAGACTTGCCTCATCCAGAAAGTTTCCCTAAGAACCAAGGCAACCTCCTGACTAAGCATGTGGGAACACGGGGTCGAAGGCCGTAGAGGTCAGAAGATGCCGTGAACACCTTCTCATCCCGTCCATGAGGACCAGAGCATCACGGATTACAGGGAACTGAGCAGCCTTGGTCCAACCTATCATCCAACTCTGGACCAGAAACCTCGTCCAGGTTTACCCTCATCGGGAGTCTGCCGACACTCCTCAGGAAGTTCCCCAGGACTGTGTCTCCGAAGGGAAATGCAGCAGCACCTGGTTTCACACGTGTGGAGGCGTGAACAGCCCCTCTGACGGTAAACCTCATGCCTGAGATTACGGTGTGCCCATCTCAAGGGGTGACACCAACACACCACCTCCCGCGGACTCAGACGAGCTTTGTGCTGAAGGGGGAGCCTGCAGAAGGCGGTCGGGTCTTATGAAAACAGCTCCAGGTACCGGCAGGCCAATTGTGAGCTGTGACCACAAGCACAGCCCTTTAAAACCTCTGGGTCTCAGGTTCTCCACATGATCCAGTGGGACAACATCTGAGGCCCCTAGAGCACAGAGCAGCTTGAGGGGCACAGAAAGGATAGAGGGGGTGTGCAAGCAGCACGACATCTTCCCCCAAGCGGGTGGGCAGTGCTGGGTGCAGGGGACCCAGCTGCAAAGTTACGGTCCCTGTGCGTGAGCTGCTGCCGAGGGAAGTGTCAGCGGACACGGGAAGGTGGTGGCTGAGACATCTGTGACACGCGAAGGAGGGATTCCCATTTGGGGCACACAGTGGGCTGTTTACCCTGAGGAGCCTCCTGCTGCGTAAGGTTAAACACATAGACACGACATTTTAAAATCGTGTCTTCAGCATAGCCGAGCTCCTACAGGAGCAAGGAAGCCCTCACGGCCCCCTCCATGCTCTGCTGAAGGCTGTGTTGTTTCAAAGGCATTTCATGTCCCAGGACCTGGGCACCTGACTTGTGGGGTGGCCTGGAAGGGGTCCCTGGTGAAGAGCTGGGCTGAGGCCCTGGCATAGGTGTTACCCCCTCTTGGAGAGGAAACCCCCCCCCCAGTAGAGCCCAACAGGTAATTCCCAGGATGCTGAGGTTACAGCAGGTGCTCCCACCAGCCCTGGGGAGCTGTGATCCAGGGAACACATCTGTTAACACTGGTGTCGGCTGGTGTCACTCTCAGGGATGTGATCGAGGCAGACACACATCTTCTCTGGTGCCCTCTGCCTCCGACCCGTGAGTTCCCCAAGCTTTCAAAGGCACATGCTCAATTTAAGACAAGAAGTGGGAAAACAAAATAAAACACAGCAAGAACGAGATAATAGGGGTA
This sequence comes from Mellivora capensis, assembly GCA_004024625.1. Lineage (NCBI taxonomy): Eukaryota > Metazoa > Chordata > Mammalia > Carnivora > Mustelidae > Mellivora > Mellivora capensis. The sequence continues at coordinate 27,442 of PISX010010706.1, forward strand.
GAAACAAAACAAACAAGAATAATACTCCTGAAGACTTCATATCTTAGAAGATATAAAATAGGTATGTTTAATAAAAAGAAATAAATTTTTGAGTAAAGTTATTAAAAAATAAGAGACAGTCAAACAGATAAGGCATATATGAAAAACAAATAGAACTTGCAAAATGAAACACCTCATCAATTAGATTTAATTCTCAGTGGATGGGTTAAATTGAAGTTTTGAAACACCTAAACAGAAGGCAGTTGGAGTGTGGAAGGTAAATCTCCACAGATTGCTTGAAATTCAACACCGAGAGTCAGGTATGGGAAATATGAAAGAGATTAGGAGGAATAGGGTATCGTGTGTGCAGCCCTATCTGCATGTAAACATGACTTCTAGAAAAGGATGGCGGGAAGGAAGGAGGGAGGAGAGAGGGAAGGAGGAGGAGGAAAAGAGGGAAACAAATGGGAAAAGAAGATGTTGAGCGTAATGGTGAAGAATTTTCCAGAATTAATTAAAACCATGAATCATCCCATACTGAGAGCCTAAGAAACCCTAGTCCAGATAAATACAATAAATTCGTATGAAGTCACATCAGGGGAAAAGCATAGAATTCAAAGGAGAGGGAAGACGTAGGAGCATCCAGACCACCTACAAGGGGATGCCGGAAAGCAGCTCCCATGCGAGCAGGGATGACGGGACCGCCAGAAGCTGGAACCCCACCTGTGAAGAGATGCCCCAGCGTTTCCCCTGTAGAACTCAGTCGACAAGGAAGATGAAACATGTTTTCGGATAATTCCATCTGAGAGGGAGAGTGTATCCCACAAAAGAACTCTCTAGTGTGCTTATTTGGGGGGAAGACGGGGTGGTGAAGGGCATCCGAGCGTGCAGGGGAACCCCAGCCAGCCTGATCGTGGGGAACCCCAGCAGCGCCTGACTTCTGCAGCCAAAAGACTGGCGGTGCTGTTAGCACATCATCAACACATATCCTTAAGTCACCTGCTCGTGAACAAAGGCGCAGCTCACCAGCAGGACGTAGACACTCCTATCACCGGATGACAGGGCACATGCTTGAGCTGGACACAGGAGCGTCCAGGGTGGAAAATGCCCCACGGGTCCCCTGCTGTGATCCTGCTGCTTCTCAAAACCCCCGACGGCTCCCATGGGGTTGCTGACTGGCCTTCAGCCTTGCCTGTGTCCGCCAAGTTCCGCTCACTGCAGAGCACCTTCTCCAGTCCACACCCCCTGAGTTTCTTTTCTCTCAGGAAAACACTTTGAGGATGCGCGCCTCCCTACAAGGTCACTCCCAGCCCCTTTGAGCTTGTGGCTCTTCGTGCTACCCTGTGGGTCTCCCCAGCCTCAACTCCCAGTTCTGGGATTGGCCCCCAAACCCAGCTCTGTTCCCGCCACACCAGCATGTGCACAAGCGCACATATGTGTGCACTCTCACAGACAAGCTTGCATACATGTATGATCACACATGCACACACAAGATTGCATGCACGCACGGTCACACATGTGCTCACATGCATGCATGATCACGTGAGCACACACACAAGCTTGTGTGCATGCATGGTCACATGTGGGCTCACATGAATGCACGGTCACACGTGTATACACAAGCTTGCACGCACGCACGGTCACACATGCGCTCACATGCATGCATGATCACATGCGCACACACAAGCTAGTGTGCATGCAGGATCACACAAAGTGCCCGTGTGCATGCATGATCACATGAGCACACGCACAAGCTAGCATACATGCAGGGGCACACACGTGGTTGCATGCATGTATGATCACACATGTAACACAAGCTTGCATGTACGCATGGGCACGTGCATACACACATGCTTGCATGAATGCAAGATCACACACGTGCACACACATGAGCTTGCGTGCATGCACGATCACACGTGCACACACAGGCCGGCACCCACATGCCCGCACCCACACCCACACTGTGACTGTCTGGATCCTCCGTCCCTGATCTTCTATCCATGGCCCAGGTCTCTGTGGGGGCCCTCGTACCCTGGGAAGCCCACCGTACTCTGCAAAGCCTTCCATTCCTACTTTGTCCCTCCCCGCCAGGGTTGTTGCTATGGACTGAATGTTTGTGCCCTCCAAAAGTCACGTATTAGAGCCCTAATGCCCAGTGCGGCTACACTGGGAGACAGGGTCTCCTAGAGCGTAGAGTGAGGTCGTGGGGGTGGGCCTCGTGCTGCAGGGTTAGTGTCCACAGAAGCACGTTCCAAAGCACCTGCTCTCTCTCCGGGTGCCTGCAGCACGGAAAGGTATGGGGGACTCGAGCAAGAACATGGCCATCTGCAGCCCAGGCTGAAACGCTTTGCCAGAAACAAGCCCCACTGGCGGCCTGATCCTGGGCTCCCAGCATCCCGAGCTGGTGTTTGCACTCCCAGTCCGTGGGGCTCGTCAGGGCGGCCGAGCCGATGAGGACAGCTGTGAACTCCCATCTGGGCGCTCACAGCATCCCATGCTTGTGGCTACCCCCACACCCACTGTCCTGCACGTCACTGGCTACATCACTGTCCCCGTGCCCTGCAAGGGACTCGGGGGCCAGTGCATGCTTTACTGACTTTGTATCTTCTGCTCAAGACAGAATTCCAAGGACAGAGTGGCCCGAGCGCTCAGAACATGTTTAACAAGGGAACAAAATGTTCCGTAGGGAGGACGGCAGTCTGGCTAAGGTGCCTGGAGCCGAGACCGGGGTCGTCCGTTGGAAGAGGTAACCGTGCACATGTTTCTCGTTATATGACAAAGCTTTCCATGCACTAAAAATGATCTCTCTCCTTATTGGAATTCTTTGTGTTTCTTGGCTTCTTTGTCAACCAAGATTAATATTTATCCGAATAATTATTTTCAAATAAGATAAAAAGCAGTATTTCAAGCCTGAGCCTTCCGACTCCTGCAGGAAACTCTGCGTGTTTTGAAACCATCCATCAAACCCACTCTGGCTTGAGGCGAGTGGAACGTGGAGCTCCCGAGCTGGACGCGGCTGCCTTCTCATCCCGGCGTGCCCTCCGTGCGTGGCATATCAGAGGACGCAGGCGGACTCAGAGTCGCGGATGCCGAGCAGGCACAGGGATCCTTGGGATGTCTTGTAGGATATGACATCTCAGAGCACACCTGTAGCCAGGAAAGCCAAGCTTTCATGTCTTCAGCTGGGAAAATTCTTCCTAATGCATGCGTTTCACAATGTTCTACTCTAGCCGGACGCCTCCGAGGAGAAGCCTTTCTTTCCTATTGACCCACATTCAAAGCAGTGACCCTTCGTGTGGTGTTTACTGGCTCTAAGTGGGTTTGTTCATTAGGGCTGGGCTAATCGAACCTTTTTCTGGCTTGAAGGAACGTGCCCTTTGCCGACTTGGCCCCTAACCCGTATCCCGTCTTCTCGTAAATATCGTTAAGTGTGTGTCCCTGTGCCGGCTTCTCCGTGGGCTGCCAGAAGTGCTCAGTGAACAATGTATTTTCACCTTGCGGACAAGTACCAGAATGCACATTCTAAGGTTTTTAACAACTTCTTTTAAGGTACAAAAACTTGTTTGGAAGAGCATTCCATATTAGAACAGCCAAGGAAACCCCATCTCTGGGGAGATGTTTGAAACCCAAGCATGGGTGATGGTTTTGGAGTTCGGAGTTGGGCCAGGCTTATTCTTGTTAGCGATGTTCCCCAGCCCCAGGCTCTGCAGGTGGCTGCTTCAGCCCCGTTGAAATGGAAGCACCTGTTTCCTTCTTGAAGGGTCATCTGTCAGCCCCTCTGCCCTCGGGGTGAGTCAGTTAGTATGGGCAGGGTGATTAAGACCCCAATGATTCCCAGTGTCGTCTCCCCTGCTCCAAAGCAGGAAAGGGGTGCAGGGGAGGGGAGATAGGGGCAGTGGGGGACCAACACCTGCCTCCTCATCCCTGAGAAACATGGCTCCATTCTAGGGGAGACCTTTAAGGAAACTCACTTGGTCACAACAAGCAGCCCTGTGAGAACACAAGCACACACCATTGATCATAATTTGTCTCTTTTCAAATAGGCTCCAATCTGGGATGAAAATAGCAGAGTCCAAATGATTTCCCATGGGATCATCATCACAGAATCCGGATTCTGGCCCAGAAATTGCCATCTCCTGCCATGGTGACCTGAAGACTTTCACTCTGCAGAAAGGCACGCAGCAAAGGCCTCCTGATGGAGAGAGGTCACCTCTCCCAGACCTCCTTGTAAGAGCCCCGATGCTGGGCATGGGGGCTCCACTCATGACCTAATCACCTGCCAGGGCCATCACATCGGGGGCCCAGCACCTGTGGACAAGCACCCCCGTTCTGTGAGTTTCGTGGGTCTGGGCTGTGGCCCTGTCCCGAATGCCTCCCCTGCCAGGTACCGTTTCTCACACGGCCCTCCTGATAGTTGCTCCCGGACGTCACCTCCATCGCCAGTGCGTGTCAAGATCTGACCCTGTTTCCCAGTTCACCCAGACCCACAAATGTGGTCCCTGAGCTCCCCGACACCTGGTCTAGAGGAGCGTATGGGGGTGAGCTCTGCCGCAGGACAAGACGAGGCGGTAGGCGGGGGGCGGGGGGCGGCCTGTGCAGGATGTGTGTGCAGCCCTGTGTGCTTTGCTGGAGTCCTGCTCCGTCCTCATCGCCACTCCTGGGTGAGACCCTAACATGCCCCTTCTCACGTGTAGACTCTGGGGCTGCAGGGTGTGGCGGCGGCTGCAGTGGCCGGAGCCCAGCTCCATCCGGGGGTCCAGGCTCGGACCCCCGGGCCGCCAGAGGCTGATGCCATGTGGCCACTGCAGGGTGTACCCGGCGTGGGGCTGTGTTTCTGTCACAAAAGAGGTCCCTACATGGCCCCAAGGCCCTGTTCCCCTGTCCCCGCCCCACGCGGCAAAGGACGTGCCCACTCTCGGGCAGCTCTGTCCTCCACCCCCACACCTCCCCCGGTGAGCCTGGCTTTGCTGTGACGGATTTCTTTTCATATAAAATTTAGGAAGTCTTAGCCGGGAGGGAGGGCTGACCTTTCAAACACGCAGGAGTGCTTGTTCCCAACACTCCCGGCAGAGTGATGCGATGTGAGGAGGGGACTTGTCCCGTCGCTGGGTCCCCGGGGCTGAGCCAGCGTCCACCTGCCTGGGACGCCAGCCCGGGTTTCGGGGCACCTCCCTCCCTCCGCCTTGCAGCACGGCTCTCTTTTGGGCTGTTTTCTGTCCCCTAGTGACATCTGTGGGGTCGGTGGCTCCCATGGGACATGCCCCCACAGAGGAGAGCCCCGTCAACCTAGACTAGGTCACTTGGGGCTTTCCAGACCCAGAAGAGACTGCGAAGGCGTGTTCTGACTTAAAGTCTTCCAAGTAGAGCCCGGCGGGGAGGTCCAGGGGAGTAGCACGGGGCGTCGTTCACGCCCCAGACCGTGATACCGGCCTGGGGTCTCCGAGTCCTGCCGGGCTCTGCCGGGATCGGCCGGACGCAGCCTTGCCTTCCTGCCAGGGGGCCGCATTGAGGTCCGTGAACACCGCATGGCAGCATTGCGTCTGCTCCCTCCACATCTGAAGCGAGGAGCCTGGGCGTCCAGGAGCAGCCGGCGTGGTGGGTCCTCCACAAACCCCACCTCCCCTGGGGCGCCCGGCAGCTCAGAGCCCGCCTGTGCCCTGGGCCCGCACAGACATCCACGACACGGCCGCACGCACCTGCCCAGGCCAGGGCGTGTGATGGGCTCGGTGCGGGGTCCTCCCTGGCCCCCAACTGCTTCCCTGGGAGGAGCGGCTGGGGAGGCCAAGGGGATGGAGTCTGACCCTTCCAGGCCCTTCTGTCTGGACCACCATGGAGGCCCCAGAACCCTCATCCTCCAGGCCCTGTCTGTGTCCCGAGGGCTCACCCCTCGGCTCGGATGTGGCCTCCATGTCCTTGGCAGACACTGGATATGGCTGGGGGCCTTGGGCTCCCCCCAGCCCTCAGCATGCAATTTCCCATCCCAGACCCTGGTGCTGGGAGTGGGACAAGCCGGCTGATTGGCCTTCAGTCCATGGGGGACCGAATAAAGGGTTCCTGCGTTATTCTGGCTAAACCGGTCAGCAGATTTTGCTGAGTTTTGCTAAAAATCGGTCCCCCTGCACCCCATTCCTAGCCCCTGCAGTTGGACTTCCTTTCAGGCACCACCGGTCATTCCCTCCCAGGTTGCACAGCCCGTTGGACGTCTCCCTCCAGGTGCCTGCCGCGCGGAACGGGGCCTGGCGTCCACGGAGCCCGGAAGCCGCCTGTGTCTCCTCCCACAGCTGAAGTGGAAGTCATTGATCTGGGACTCCCAGGACAGGTAAGAGTCCCATGGGAGCAGGGGTAAGGAAGTGCAGGGGGTCCTGGGGAATCAGCAGGAGACCATTTGCACAGTAGGTTAAGGCCAGGTCCCGAGGGGAGGTCAGTGTGAACCAGGGGTTTGGGCCCCACTGGGAAAGCAGGAAGGAAGTTCTGAGTCACTTCCAATGACCTGGTCCGTGTTTCCCTCTGAGAACTCTGCCCAGCCCCAGGACCACCAGCTCCCATCCAGGCTCTGTCCTGGCACCCGACCCAGTAGGTGCACGGTCCAGAAAGGAAGACTACCGGCAGGGGAGTGGGACCCCGTGGCCCGGAGCCTATCTCTTCCTCACATGGCTTAGATGTACGGCTGCTTGCAAAGGGGCTGGGACCTCCTGGGCCCTGCTCATCCTCCATCGTGCAAACCCTGGGCCCCCTTCCCAGACTGTCTGGCCACCAGCGGGCCACGCAGACCGGGCTTCGGAGGGCCCCCCCCACAGCCACCCACAGAGGGGTCAGGGTGCGGCACGTGCCCTGCAGCTCACACGAGGCTCCAGAGGGAACAAGGGGCATTGCTCCCTGCACCCTGCCGACACACGTGTGCATTTGTGCACACAGACTCTCACACATGCACACATACTCACACCTACCCGTGCACACGCATACTCACACCTACTCACTCTCACAACCCACACACATGCAAACTCACACCCAGTCACACCCACGCACACCCACACTCGCACACTTAATACACACGCACATTCACACAAGTCTCTAACACTCACACTAACACTCACACTCATGCTGTTGCACACGCACGCACACATATTCACATACTCTTACATGCTCTCACACTCACACACTCCCACGTGCACACGGTCACACAATACTCCCCCCGCGCACTCACCTTCACACACACTCACACTCAGGCACACACTCACTCCCACCCCGGAGCCTCTCCCCTCTGTTGCTGCCACACTGGAATGTGTTTCCTGAATCTCCTGGGGAGACGTGACTCCCCGACCCTGCCCGGGCTGTGAGGACCACATGCGAGGCCGTGCTTCGCCCCACTGCCGGGTGACCTTGGACATGGCAGCCGAGCTCTGTGGCTCTGAGGCTCCCCCACGGAGGGTGCGGTGCGGACTTCCCGGTCCCTGTCTAGCAGCACCCCGTGCCATTCCACCTGCTCCAGGGAGTACAGCGGCCTGGGGCTCATCTCCGTGGACCGCGTCTGCCTCAGACCACGTGGCCCGAAGAAGAAGGCTCCAGAAGGTCCCCTCCTCCCGCCTGGGGCTGCATGAGGAAGGGGAAGCGCACTGACCGCCACGGCTGGTCGTGCCGCGAAACCCCACCTCGGCAATGACTCACTTGGGTGCTCGCATCTCCTGCCTCCCTGACTCTTGCTTCTCTCCGTCCCAACATCCTCTAGGCTGCCCTGTCCTGGCTAAGTCGTCTACGGCTGCCTCCACCCTGGGAAGGGCCCAGCCTCGGGCCTGTCCTCTGAGACGTCTTCAATGGGGCAGGTTCCTGCTTCCTTCCCTTGACCCACCAGAGGAAAACCCCAGCTCGTGCATCACTGGCCAGTCCAGGCACAAGCCTGCAGAAGACCCAGTGGTGTGGTCCGGGACGGGGTGGGCAGCAGGGCGGGGACAGGAGCCCATCGGCCTGCAGGGCCCCCAGCCGGTGTTGAAGGTAGAGGAACTACCACTCAGTACGGACTCCCCCTCGCCTTTCAGAGAACATCGTGCCATTGTTCTGGGCCAAGGGTGCGTGTGTACGTGGATGCATGTGTATAGACATATATTTGAAATTAAAGCTTGAAGGAGTGAGAGTTTGATATGTATATTTTTTGCACTTACTTATTATTTCAGTTTTTTTTTCTCTTGGGATCATAAAGTAAAAGTATTTAAATTCATCTTTCAAGATATAAAAGAAGTCGAACATCTTTCATCCACTTTATGCATTTTTACTAATTTTTTTTATAACATTTTGTGCTGGCATGCTGAAGGGTGCAATTTCATGAGTCAGGGGAATAAATAACAGATAAAAATAAATGCCGTTCTCGGCAAAGGTGTGAGCTATCCTTAGGGGTAAAGAAAATGCTCAGAAGAGGTAAAGCAGCCTTGGGAGAGCCACAGCTCCGAGCAGGCGCGGCCGCAGGCCGCGCGTGGAACCTGGGCTTCCGCAGAAAGGCCACGTCCCAGGAGGAAGGGGCCCCGGTGCTACCCTCTGAGGTCTTGCTTTGGAAGCTCCTCCGGACACAGGGGAGCCACGGGGCTCTGGGCTGATGATGGTGATGAAGTTGACGAGGGAGACTTTGCCATGGGGAGCATTTCCTGTCCCCCCACCTGCTGGACAACGTCGCGAGCCTCTACGTACATTGTCCACTCCATCTTCTTGAGTTCTGGTGTAGTTACGGGCTGAGTGGAAACAGGAGTCCCTTCCTAAGAGTGTCCTGGGGGCATTGAAGGAGGACATGCACAGGCAGACCCCTGTGGGTAGTGACTGGGCCCCAGCGACCAGGCCCTCTCCTCCAGCTTCCCCAGGAGGGCCCCGGCCTTCTCTTCCCGCCCCCGGCCCTGAGCTTGGATGGACCAGAATCCCAGGAGGTTCTCGTTCATGAGAAAGGGGCAGATCCCCAGGTGAGGCTGCACAGTGGGCCCTGCTCTGGACGGCCAAGGAACAGCGGAAATGCTTGTTCCTCTTCCACTTGCCCAAGTCAGGGCATTCAGAGCGCCTCCCCGGCCTCTGGGCCCTTCCGTAAGGCCGAGCTCCTGTAGATGTACGAGTCGAGCCGAGAACTAAGACAGCAGCTATGACTTCTGAGCTAGTGAATCGGCGTCGCTGGGTCCCAGCCCTCCCCGCGCACCTCCCTGACTCTCCCCATGGGCTGGGCCCTGGGGGTCAGACTCTCTTCAGTTTTCCGGGGCTCACGGCCGTGGCTTCTTGACTAGATCATGGGGTCCAGTCCCGGCTCTCCCAGAATTTCACGGGAGGTGCCTGCAAACGCAGCCTCGGACCTGGGCCTCTGGTCTCAGGATGGGACCCCAGCCCCCGGCCTCCTGGGTGGGATGGCAAGGCCCGGGGCTCCGGCACACCCACGGGACCCAGGGGCCGGCCAGGGGCCCAGAGCCCGAGGTGCTGAGAGGATGCAGGAGGGGGCAGGAGGGGATCCCTGGGCTGACTGGGGGAGCAGGGTGGGCGCCAGGCGAGGCCGAGCTCTGCGGAGGTTCAGGGTCCCCGCGGGCTCCTCGTCAGGGACAGCCCACGCCTGACAGCGCGGTGGTGCCGTTTTGAGTGCAGGCTGAAAATAGAAGTGACCGGATAAGGTAAAAGCAGACTGTGTGTTCCTGTAACCACGCGGGGGTCGCTCGCAGGAGTAAAGCCTGCGCTGTCTCTTAGTGCCACTGCGAGGAAACAACCGCCCCAGGAGGAGTGCTGGGCCCGGACCACAGCCCCCCACCCATGTCCTCTGCTGGCTGACGTCCTGGGGGGACAGTGTGGTAGCAGGTGGAAGCCCCGTGAGTCGGCACCTACTGTGTGCAGGGCGCTTTACGAGGCTGTGGGAACCCCAGCATCATGAGGGGCTCGGGGGGTTGGCCCATGCTGAGGCCTCGGGGCAGGCGTAGGCAGGCGGGCACAGCAGGACTTGGGGCCCTGTGCTGGCAAGGAGGCTGACCGAGGCCCTCCAGGGTACAGGGTACAACAGAGGTTTGCGATGGCCCCTTGGCCCCAGGGCAGCGGGGCGAGGACCCCACCCTCCTGCATAGCTGACGGAGGCGCAGGAACGGGGCGCTTGCCCAGTGGGGCTGGTGGAGGAGATTCTCAGAAGGTGAGGGAAGCAAGACGCACCACTCAGGTCCTCCAGGTTGTGGGGGATGAGGGCGGAACCGCAGGCCATTCCCACCCACTGTGACTGGCTGGGCGGGCCAACACCCGTCAACGTTGCTTAAGGGACGCCTCGAAGGGCTGTGGCCCAGAAAGCGAAACCCCAGTGGCAGCCCGTCTTGACACAAGGGAGCGACAGACAGAGGGGTCAGAGGCACGAGGCTGGGCCTGACACTGCAGAGCCAGGAGGACCAGGGGCCCGGCGAGGCCCTCGTCTGCGGTGGGAGAACTCCCCAGGCTCATCCACCTGGGGATGTCCAGGGCAGACGGGCAGATAGGTCTCGACCCCGAGATTGCACAAACATGTGTGCCTATCCACCCTTCCAGAACCAGTGTCCACGGCCCGTCAGCTCTTTGTGGCCTCTGGCCCCAGGAAGGGAAGGACCCCTCTGGCTTCCCTTCTTCCAGTACCCAAGCACCTGCAGCCAGAGACAGAAGGCACAGTGCCCCCGGGGTCTAACACAGAGGGGCCTGGAGCACCCTAGGGGCCGGGGACTGGACTGAGGCTTGAGAGGTGAGTGGCCGCAGACCAAGTCGTTCCTCCCCACGCAGGTCCTGATCTGGAGACGGGATGGGTCTGGAGGCTCCTTGTACCCTGGGAGGACCTTGGCCAACGGCTGCTCCAGGCCTGCAAGAGTGGGGGTGCTTCCTGCCCTTGGGGCCCCCATCCAAGGGTCTTGGGCCAGGTGTGCTCAGAGGGGCTGTGGGGGGACCTTCCCTGTCCCTGTACGCAGATGCCATGTGCCTCCCGAGAAGCCCTGGCCGTCCCCTGCCCAGACGACTGTCCCTGTCCTGACGCTCAGGCTGCAGCAGGTTTGGGGGCTCTAGTGTTCCACTGACACCGTGGGTTCATCCAGACACGGGGGTGAGGCAGCCTCCCTCGCCAGGACTTTTACGTGTTTATTTTTGGTTTGCTCTCTGGGTGAAACGAGGCACCAAGCATCGGTTAGCAGGAGCCTGGACTCTTAACCGTGTGCTGTCCCCCCTCCACCTGGAGCAGGACTTCCTGCGAGTCATGGGTAGGAAGGGAGCTCTCAGGCAGGACAGGCTTCCCGTGGACGTGCATTCCCCCAGGTTGTATGCAGGTCTGAGAACCACAGGGACACAATAGCAAGGTGCGTCCTCCTTGGTGGGTGGGAAGTGGGCAATGTGGCTGCCCGCCACCCCTCGTTGGCAGCTGCCCTTGCCAGCAGGGGTGAGGCCCAGAGCTGGGAGCGTGGCCATTCCCCGACGCCTTCCAGGTGCCTATTTGGAAGGCCTTGTGCCTATGGACAGCTGCTGCTCCTGCGGGCCCCTGGCTGGCAGTGGCTTTCTCTGCCACTGTCCCCCCGCAGACCCCCCAGCCATGGTGGTGCAGGCCTGTGGGTGGTTTCCAGCATGGCGCGCTGGGGCACAGCTGGTCGCCTAGCAGGGCCCCACCAGCACCAACCACGGGACTCCCAAGAGCTCCAGCTAGCTCTGAAGGTGCCTCCCCGGCTGGTGGGGGGCCATTCCCACAGGGGCTGGGGCTCAGCCGGGCACAGGGGCAGCTGGGAGAAAGCCCGGTGAACCCCGGCACAGGCTGGAGGGCAAGCGTCCTCACCCCGGGTGCCGCCGGCAGCAGCCAGGACCCTGTCCTGAGTGGACATGCGTCCAGTCTGAAAACAGATCGGCCTGGATGTGGCATGTCGGGGCAGTTGGAAGGGTCTCGTGCCAGCAGGCCAGACTGTGACCTTTACTGATGGGCGCTGACATTAGGGGAGGAAGCCTGGTCCCTGGCCAGAGGTTCCCTGCCGGGCAGCCAGGGAGTAGACCGTATGCTGACCCCAGGACCTGGCTCTTCTCCTCCCCTCTCGGTCTCCCTCGGATGCCAGGTGTGCTGAGCGGGCAGAGGGCTGCTCTGCTCCTAGCCCGGGAAGCCTATGGAGTCTTCCTGGGGACGAATGAGCCAGGGGGGTCATACAGTGCTGAGCAACAGACCTGGGGTAGCCCCCTACCCAGGGCCACCGTCCCCCTCCCGTGCAGCCTGCCTCTGGCCTCCTGAGGAGTGGCTGTCTTCTGGGGGGCGAGGCTGACCCAGCACGGGATCCCCCAGGGTTCTGCCAGAACTTGTGCTCTCCTGGGACGGACCTCCCCAGGCCACCGTTGGGATGGGCGTGATATTTCTGGGCTTGTGGATGCCTCAGATGAGGCACCGACCTTGGCACCGACACCTCTGTGCCCTGGTCACTTGGCACCACAGCCTCCCTGGCCTTTATTCACCCTGAAAACTCCCAGAGAGCAAAACTGGTCATTGGGGGCCTCTCAGGCCAGAACCACAGCTCACTCTCTCCCTTCCCATTCTGTCTGACCTCTGGGGTCCCTCGGGACACCGGCTGCGAGCAAGGGAGCATGGCACCTGCACACACTGTCAGCCCCTGGCTCTGGGCTTCCAGCAAGCCAGCACCCCAGGGGGCTCTGGCCCAGGTCCCGACCCTCAGCTTTGAGCCCATTTCTGTCCCTGTACCTGCTCTCCAGGCGGATGGCCGCCCCTGGTCTCCATGGTCTCCCTTTGCTGTTTTCACAGCGGTTGGCTTTCACTCCTGCCCCAGGGCAGTATTTCCTTTGTGGGCCAGCCCTGGAAGGTCCCCCAGGCTGGGACTGTCACCATGACAGGGGCGCGTGGCTGGTCCCTCCAGGCTAGTCGCCCAGAGGCGAGCTCCCCATCGAGAACGCCAGCAGAAGAACATCTCCTGCATCGGCCCCAGGATGACCGGGGTATAGTCCTGAGCGGCCGCGGGAGGCAGGTCAGTTTTTCCCCCACTCTGACCTGATTACACACAAGTGGACCAGGGTTTGGGATCCCGTGCTAACGGCATCTGGCAAGAACAATAGTGAGCGGTCCAGGAGGGCCAGTCGTGCCGAGAGGGGACACTGAATGTGAGCTGTCCCCACCCTCCGATGAGCCACGGTGAGGCCAGGCACCCCAGCCAACAGGGAAGGGAGTGGGGCGTGCGTCCCGCAGAGAATGGGGGAGAGCAGAGGACAGTTGGCCTTCCTTCTGGGAGGAGGTCAGGACCCGTCAGTGCAGATGGACCCTCCCCGGGAAGCTCACCCAGGCCAGCGCTGTCCCCGAGCCCCCGCCTGGCCTCCACCTGCTCTCCAAGGAGACCGCCGTGTTCTCAGCCTGCTAGTACCCTGCCTCCTCTCTTGCGTGCGCGGGAGGCACACCCGGCGCGCCGTCACACGCACCCCCTTAGCCTGAACAGACGCGGTCATGCTGTCCCCTTCATTCGCCCCCGCTCTGTCCTCAGGATTTATGGGAGAGACGTTCCTTGGCAATAAAGATGGCGTTCTTTTCCTTAACTAACGATGCGGCACTTCATCGTGGGCCTGCTTACGCTTACCCAGCCATCCATCCAGCGTCCGCGGCCGTGGACGTCTTCCCCAGTATCTGCGGCTACGAACGCCCCACGTGAAGGCCCCCGATTCTCGGCTCCCAGCGCACACGTGGGGCAGCTATAGGATCCGCTCCCGGAGGCAGAATTGCTGAGTCGGAGAGCAGATCCCTCAGGGGCTGGAAGCGGGTGGGGGGCCGCACGGGGTCCGTGGACGTCCACCCCCACCCCGGGACGCGGGAGCCAGCGTACCCGTCAGTGGTGCGGTGTGGTCTCCGTTTTGATTTGTTTTTATTTCTCGATCTGACTAGTTCCAGACGGGATCTTATTCCAGGGATAATGTGGCCTTTGCTCGTGGATCTGGAGGCTCTTCTTCGGCTAAGCTGACACCTGCTTCTCCTTTTTTGGTGAAATCTTTGTCCGTGTCTTTTAATTAGCTTCCTATTGAATTCTAAGTATTTTTCTCGGTGATTTGATAACTGTCATTATGTTATGAAAATCGTGTTTTCTCGACACCTGTTGTTTCTAGAGAGGCACCACCCAGGTACCCAGATTCTACCAGATTTCCTTTCGTCTCTCGGCTTCCTTTATATTTTGCTTTTTGCCGTGCTATTGAAAAATACCAAAAACGTACCAGAATTCATTATTTTTCTTTTAGTTTTTTGGTCTCTTGGAAAAAAACTCTTACTCTGAAATTATTTCAAAAAACTTCCGATGTTCTTTTTTTTTTAATTTTTTATTATTTTTTTTATTTCTTTTCAGTGTAACAGAATTCATAGTTTTACACCACACCCAGTGCTCCATGGAATACATGCCCTCCATAAACCCACCACCAGGCTCCCCCAACCTCCCAACCCCTGCCCCTTCAAAACCCTCAGCTTGTTACTCAGAGTCCACAGTCTCTCATGGTTCATCTCCCCCCCAATTCCCCTCAACTCCCTTCTCCTCTCCATCTCCCCATGTCCTCCGTGTTATTTGTTATGCTCCGCAAATAAGTGAAACCATATGATAGTTAAACACTCGTATTAGGTCGAATTAACTTCCGGAGGGAAAGGGGTGAGTCAGGGTTGGAGGGAGTGAGGCCAGAGGCAGATGGGAGGGGCAGGGAGGAGAGGGGAGGAGCAGGGAGACAGGAGGCACAGGGAGGCCGGCTCCTGGGAGCCTTGGAAAGTCTGGAGAACAGCGGCAGCACAGTCTGTCCCCCTCCGTCCCCGGGACAGAGGATGGGCTGTCCTCCACCCCAGGTCCCAGCCCCCACTATGCCACTGGCTATGGCCGGGTGAAGGCCAGGACCCTCAGGGAGCCCCGTGTGAGCCCCAGCAGGAGCGCAGCAGCGCGCCCACCATGTCCGCCCAGTGTCTCCAGCTCCGTCCCCTTCCCTGAACATGGTTGTCACCTTTCCTCCGTCCGTCCGCTGAGCATTTATGCTGCGAGTCGTGCGGTGCAGACCCCATGCTCTCATTTGTGTTTCAACAAATAGCCACCCTGTCGCGTCAGCATTGTTACTGCGTTTCCCTCCTTGGTCTGCACTGCTGTAAGATGGTGTTTTATCGCCTGGTAACCTGCTGTGTGCACTGGGGGCCATTCTCCCACTTGGCCTCTGATCTGGCTGGTGGGTCCCCTCGTCTCCCAGCACCGTGGTGCTCTCACGGTGTGGCTTTCTGTTACGGTGTCCAGTGAACGGGGCCAACGCTGGCTCTGGACTCTTTCTTGCTACTTTACGAGGATGGTTCCCCTTGAGATTCCCTGTGCACGCGCACTCGCACACACAGGCACACGCCGGAGGTGTAAACACGCGGACGGGGCAGAAGCCGTGTGCACATGGGTAAGGTCCCTCCCGCTCATCGACCCGTCACTTCAGGGAGTGCTGAAATCCGGATGTGTCTGGGCTGCCTCTCTAAGGCCAGGATACGACTTTCTCTTTGTTCCAAGATCAGGGGTAATTCCTTAGTACTGTTTAATACCCTTCTTTGCATTTCTATTTTGGTTTATTCTTATACACTTCTATAATTTTATGTTCCTAATATAAATAGAATATTGTCTTAAATTGTATCTGTCTATACTTCTGAAATATGAATTTTTGACATGTCAAAATGATATGTTTTAGCACACCCACATAGACATATGAAAGACTTTGGAAAATCAGGAGCAAAATTACAGAAACGAGAGAACAGACATGAAATTGTGGCAAGATAAAAATAGAAGGTGGGCTGGTGGAAATGTCAGCGTAAACGTAAACAGGGAAGGACAGACTGGAATCCCTGGGGCCAAAAGTAGATTTAGGAGCAAGGAAGTCACCCCAGGAGCAGGGTGGACGGGAGCGGGCAGCTCGGGTGATGTCCCCCAGCACATCAGTCTCTGCGGTTTTGTGCCTAGTGTGTGCAGTCCTCCCTGCATGCTCATTCGTCACTGAGTGTGGGACCCATCCCCGGAGATGGGGACACACATGGGAGCGCCAACCTGCTGACTCCCTCTGGACTTCATCTTGAGAAAGGTGGAGCTGGCAGCCAGCTCCAGACTTGACCTGCTCACGCTGGAAGAGGAAGGATGGGTGCAGACCTTGAATGGGAGCAGGAGGACCCAGGGAGAAGCTGTGGCAGAACACGTTCATGCCCCGGACATGGTTTTGGAGACAAGTAGGATTACAGGGACCCCCGGGGTGAAGCCGCCGATGGCACTCGCCAGTTCAGAAGTGCATGGGGAGAAATAAGGAGGACAAGGGATGGTGGTCTTGGAAAGAATGCTTCCGGAACAGCGACGCTGAGACACACCTGCTCCAGATTCGGGAACAGTTTCTAGAAAAGGGAAGAATGAGACAAACCAAAGAAACATAGCAAACAGTAGGACTTTCTGTTCCCAGATTCACGTCTCGGTCTGACCTGAGGATGTGACCACTTCGGTGTGGGGAGAAAGACAAACATGCGTCATATAAAAATAATTTAAGAAGTAACAGCCGAGGACAGAAGGGAAGAGAGCTGGAAGGTTTTTGTGAACCAGGGAGCACCACCAAGGACAGGAAACACATCTACGATCCTGCAGCGGCTGCCCGCCCTTGGCCCTGCGGAGGTCCGAACTCTGTCCCGCTGCTCCGGGACTGTGCTGTGGGCAGAAGGGCCCTTGCTGACCTTGTCCTGGCCTCAGGAACAGTGGCATATGAGAAGCTGACCGCCAGCGGCATAAGCAGAATGAGGTTTCATAGCAGCGGAGAGCCTTCTAGATGTCGTAATGGGGATCTTCATACGCCGATGTTCTGAAAACCCTATTTTCCTCCTTCTGTTTTGTTTTCTCAAGTAGCAGAATGACTTTAAACTTGATTTTCCTTTTTATACAGAATGCGTGTCTGTCGTGGCAGCAGGGCACCGTGAGGCACGTGGCCCCAGACAGGGAGCCTGCCCTGGCCCTGCACCTCTTCCTTCTCCCAGCTCCCCCCGGTGCAGAGAGGGCACGGTGAGAATGAACATCTCCCATGTGCCCTCACCCCACCAGGTGCAAGCCTCCCTCCTCCTCCACACAGGGCCGTGGCCACACCACAGCACTGGGCCAGCTGGTGTAGGGCACCCACTTTGCCATGATCACGGAGCTGCTGCAGGGTGCCATGCTCACCACGCTTGTTTGTGGCGGCTTCTGTTCTCCTTGGAGCCAATGATGTCTCATTTCACTGTTCCACGTGTGACCACAAGCCCCCAGCAGAACCCTCAGACCACGGGACAGCCGAGCGCTGTGATGTCACTGCAGACACACCAGGGCATCTCAGGGTTCAGCCCGGGCCCCTCCACGTGTGCCCGTGCACATCACACAAATAGCACCGTCCCGCCATCCTGAGTGAGTTGCTTCTGTCCCTCGACGGAAGGTCCGAGACCCATCCCCCGAGAGGGACATGACTGCCTGTTGCCAAGGGTCCCCCTCCGTGGTCTAGACCCTTCCGATCACGATGGATTCCTCCATCCTCCTGTAGACACTTGGCTGGCTCCTGAGTTCTGCGCGGTTACACTTAATGCTGCTGTGAACACTCTCTCGTTCCTGCTGTGTTCCTATAAACGTGTGTTTTCTGATTGTTTGTTTTTACAAAATAAAGTCTAGTTATTTTTTCACCACAGACATGTTTGAAACAAGCAGAATTTAGTGAGCTGCTGTTTCCTGTATTTGTCTACGAATGTCAAATCTTTTAAAAATGACGTCATTTTCTTAGCTTCAAAATTCCGACTCCCGCGCTTATTCTCCAGGGGTCCCATCGACTCACGCGCTGCCGCCCTAGGAAACGCTCCCCGGTGCTGCCTACTGGCATTGCTTTCAAGCTGTTGGGCATTGGAAAGATTTTTTTGTTTCATATTTTGAATTTCGTCCGTCCCTGGAATTGCAAGTCTGTTTCATGGGTTGAGTTTTCCCTTCCTCTGTGGACTTTGATGAAAAGTCATTTCTCTTGCGGCCTGTCGAGTCAGTGTTTCCAGTTCTGGCGGAGGCGTCGCTGACCCGGAGCACTGTGCGCGTCCCAGGTGCCCGTTTGCAGCTACTCGCTGGGGAACACTCTCCCACGCCCTCTCCGATAGCCTTTCCCAAGCTCCTGAAGTGTGTCCTTGACGTCTGGGCGCCTAAGTGCCTGCGCACCCCATCGGTGCAGAGACCCGGTTATTTTACGGTTTCCTGCGGTTGCGGTTGGCCTGGGGCAGGGCACTAATCAGCAGTTCTCCAGGCTCGTGTGCACAGTCTGCTGCTGCGGGCCCGGCGGCCGCGGGCCCTGTGTGCTAACCGGCCTCCGAACCCTGTGGACGTGTAGATGGCTGCACATTCAATTCTAGTCTCTTGGTTTCTCTTCCAGGAATTGGCTGTCATTGTGGTGTGTGTTGCTGAAAAGTCTCATTTATGCAACGAGATTTCTCTCCCCTCTCAGAAGATTTAGTCTCACAGCACACATTTTTGCAAATTGTTTATTTTAAAATCCAGTGACTCATTAGTACGTTTGGGTGCTAATATCTCTTCATTGGTTTTTTAATTTTTTTTCCTGAACTATGAGATGCCCCTTTAAAAATTTAAGACTCCTTTAATGTCTAAAATGACATTTGAGTCATTTTCCTAAATGTTTTCGAAGACATTATTCCGATTCTCTTTCTGGAGACACCACTTATCTGTATGTTGGGACGAGTCTTTTCTGTCTCCCACATCTACGAGTTTTCTCTGTTTCTCAACTCTTTGGTTTTCATTTTTGCCCTCTACCTGTCCTACACTATTTTTAACAATCCTCACTTATTTATTTAACAAAAGCTTATTGAATTTAACAAGGTCAAAGTGGTGTTCTATGATCAGCAGGGCAGGGCAGCACACAGCCCGGCCCATACTCCTGCGTTTACGGTGATTAATCTTAACAATAGAGGTGGACCATGAGCAACAAATGTGTTATGCAAATTCAGGTCGATTAATTCCATTCAGACAAATGAAAGGTGGACAGGGGGGTGATAGGGATCTTAGAAGAATGGTCGGGGGCAAGGCTTCCCTGAGATGGTGAGGGGCAGCAAAGCCCCAGGAGCAGAGAGGACCCGGTGTATCCAGAGGAACATGCCCTGGGGGCCTGCCCGGGGACCGACCACACGCGGAGTCCGGCCAGGCAGCCCGCGCAGCTGGGGTCCCGATGCGGGGGTGCTGGCTCCAAGGTCACGGTGAAGACACGAGGCCAGCTCCAAGTGTTTATTTTACATGAGGCCAAAATGTGGATATGCTATTTGAAGTGTCCTAAAATCATTTAAAAAGGCAGAAACTGAACAATATACTTAAATACCAAACAAAATAGAACATATTTAAAAGCATCAACTGAATATAAAATTTGAAAATATAGAAGGGAAACGGCACCCGGGGGGCTCGGTGGGTCAGCGTCCGACTCTTGATGTCACTCAGGTCGCGGTCTCGGGCCGGAGATCCAGCCCTGCTCCGGACTCTCTACCGGGCACGATGCCGGCTTGTCCCTGTCTTTCCCTCTGGCCTTCACCTGTAAACTATCAGGAGAAAAATGGGCAAGATTAAAGGATCTGAGAGAAAGACGACCCACGATAAATCGAATCATGAAAATGTATCTCCTTCTTTAAAACTCAATCACAGAAAACAGTATTTGTCATTGATTTCATGGTGAAGTCTTGAGTTCCACGTATCCATATTTTTTGGTGCAAACACTTCCGTCTGTTGAAAACCTCTCTCCGACTCAAGATAATAGCAAAGAGAATCTTCGTCTTCAAATACCCCATTCTTCACTTGATCATTTTGAGATTATTTTGACAACCCATTTTTTTCCCAAGGGCTGGTGTCTTTTTATCGATGGCCTGATATTTCTAGACCGTGTCTATCTGTTCTGTCGTGTGCGCAAGAGGCTTCGGCACCGTCACCGCATCGATTCTGATCCCGTAATGTCTGTGTTCCCATTCTCTGAGGAGCCTGTGGATGTCGGTAGGAGGCTTTGTGCAAACAGAAGCCCTGAGGTTCCACTCAGACGTAGACGGGCTCACCCTGCCCAGACCCGTGGGCCGCGCATTCGTTTCCCACCCATGCCGATGTCGGATGATTCAATCATTGATCTTGATCTCAAGATACAAATTATTCAACTGAAATGCTACTTTTGTCATTGTTAAGACGGAAGCCCTGGTACTCAGCCCCTCCAAAGTAAACTGCTGTGTTTGGATCATGGAGGTGGAGACTGGTCCCCCAGAGACACTGGCAAGGAAGGGATTGCAGGGGGCCCAAACCTGGGGAGGCTCTAAGACTTTGCTAGGACTCGCTGGGCTTCAAGCAGGAGGAAATGTGATACATGCACAGGGGGCAGGGACGAGGCTACCGGAGGGATGCGGGAAGGGAGGCAGGCCGTGAATGCAGCAAGAGAAGAGGAGATGTGCTCTGAGTCAAGGTGCCCGTGGGAGGCCGTCTGGGTGGAGGCCGGGTGTGCAGGGAATGGGGGAGGAGAGTAACGGGTGTTTCTGAGGGTTTGACTCAGCCATTGAGTAAATCTTGGAGTGAGGATGGAAACAGGGGAGGGTTTGAAGGGGTCCCTGCAGACACAGCTTGGATTTGAGGGCGTGGGGTTTATTTTTACTTATTTGTTTATCGCAGGTGGGGAAGGGCAGAGGAGGAAGAGAGAGAAGAGAATCTCAAGCAGAAACACGCTCAGAGCGGTGTCCCGCGCGGCCCTCGAACTCAGGACCCTGAGATCACGACCTGAGCCAAAACTACGACTCAGAGGCTCAAACAGCTGACCCACCCAGGCGCCCTGAGGGTGTGGGATTGATAAAGCCTGTTAGACCGACAATGGCAGACAGGGGGTGAGCTCCTGGAGGACGTACGGACGGGTCCCCTAAGCCTGGGCCCATGGCAGGACCGGCTGGGAGGTCCCCAGAGACAGGAAGCAGAGACGGGTGGAGGTGGGACTCCGGGAGGGCAGAGTCGACGACGGTGACCAGGACCAGGGAAGGCACCTGGAAGGCCAGAAGCAGCCGCTGTACCCACGGGGGACAGGTGGGCTGTGCCGCCCGGCGAACAGGAGCAGGAGCACGTTGGGGGGTGGAGGCTGGGTGAAGACGTTCAGATTCTGGGGGTCGAGGGGAGCCGAGCCTTGGACGGATCATGGGGTGCGGTAGCACAGATGCTGCTGTGGGGTCGAGACTGATGGCAAGAGTCTAGAAGACACTCAGGAGAGAAAGACGGACGCAAGTCCCTGGCTGGGGGCGGCGGCACATTCGTGTGGACCTGGGGATGAGCCAGCGGGGACGGCAGCGCCGTGGAAGACCACGTCGGCCCTGCCCCCCATCCCGTGCTCCACGTGGACTTTCCTCCTGCTCTTCCCCCCAAGTGCTAAGAACACCCCAGCTTCCCAGGATATTTGGTTATCCTCATCTCCGCTCTTTCCATGTCTTCTTTTCTCTTCTCCCTTTCATTTTTAAATTCAAGCACGTTGTCCCAAACTGTTTTTTTTTTATTTTATTTTATTTTTCAGTGTTCCAAGATTCCTGTTTTTTGTTGGGTTCTTTGTGTGGCCGAGCTTCCCAGTTCTTGCGTTCCCGGAATTACTCATCGCGCCCTCCCGCCTGAGCAACGACAGTCCACGGATAAAAGTTCTATTTTCCAGATCTGAAGTGTTTCCCTCTGAGGCTTTGAACAGGCTGCCCCATCTTCGTCTTCCTTGGCCACATCCTGTAGTAAAATTAACGTATGAAAGAACAAAGGCAAGTTCAAAGCCTGGAAGACAAAGAACAGATCCCCTACAAAGAAAGGGAATAAAACTGACAGATTTTCCCTCAGTAGCAGCAAATGCAGGAAACACATGAAGATGACATTTAGCTGTTTGATCCGTCCCGTTCTCTTATTTCAGTGTCACCCGTAAGCCGTGCTGTCGCAGTGCCTCTGACATCGGCTCCTCGAGGCTCTGGCTTCAGCTCGCTTTTTCTGGGAAGGGACAGGCCTCCCCCTGCGTTAGCTCAGGAGGCTCGGAGGACGAGGACGGGGTGGTGAGTGAGCCCCGGGGAAGGGCCGCCCCCCATATGTGGCCTGTGGGTCGAGAGAGCCCAGTCGGGTGTCCCTGGGGGGAGCATCTGCCCCTCCATGGCCCCCTCCCGGCCCCAGACAAGAGCAGGTCTGTCTGGAGTCGTCATTTTGCCCTGAGCCTGTGTTGGAGGAGCTGGTGCACCCCCCCGGCTGGTTTCCAGGCCAGCGGAGCCCCTGGCCACCTCCCAATGCTCTCCATCCCTGGTGCTCCCTGCCACAGCTGGTCTGGGGGTGACCTTGCGAGGGAACCTGTGGAGAGGCTGGGGGGCTCCTGCTGCATCCTGGGGTGACTCGGGCCTTGTCCTTCTCTCCATCTGCCACATTGGAGCCCTGCTCCCCGGCGGTCACCCGTGCTCTGCAGTCAGGGGCGTCCTCTCCGGGATGCTCCACGCCCCTCTGGCTTCCGCTGCGTTGGGCTGGCCTGTCTGGATCTGGATCTGGGTCACATACATACGCACGGTTCCCCAGTGTGTGGTTTGGTTACTTCTTCTCATTATTATTTTGGGAAAAGATCGCTATAAAAATCAGTATAAAATATGCTTCTTTGAAACCAGAAGCAAAAAGCAACCTCTGTGTTGAGAGTAGAAGCCCAGGCCAGTCTGGGGCTGACCTGACCCACCCGACCGGGCGAAGAGGGGACAGTGGAGTGCGGGGAATTGAAAGGCCTGCAAATGAGGGAGCGTCCCAGCGCTGAGCGCCGAGCAGGGCGTGCAACGGGCGGCTGGTGACCACACCCTAGCCTCGCTCTTCCCCCGCAGCTCTGAGGTTGTGGGCGAATTCTCTGTGTCTTTGCCTGAAAAGTGAAGTTTTCGGGTGACAAGGTGAAGTCCTGTATTCCGTGATGTGAAATCACGTTAGGACCCACCACACATGCAAACGCGGGGCTGAGTGGGAAGAAGCCTGTGGTTTCTCGAGCACGTGTGTCCGGGATATCCTAGACCCCATGAGCACAACCGAAGCCAGCCAGGCGGAAGTGCTGGAATGTGCGGAGCTCGAGAGCTCAGACCTGGGGACTCGGGCCGTCTGTGCTCCTGCTCCAGCAGAGGACCCGGGGAAGTCGCAAGCCCCAGGCTCATTCTCCTCCTCTGTGAAGCGGGCGGTGGCCGTGCAGGGTGGCTGGGACGACAGTGTCGTGCCATGCATGTCCCAAGCACCTGGTAATTGCTACCATTGCTTTGAATCATCACGTAACGTTTGCTGCTATATTTTATGTCCCTTTGGGGACCAGTTAGGAAAATGTGTCACTTCTCAACTATAAAATTTTACAATGTACCAACTGTACAAATATTGATTCTCTGTAACAAAGGGCCTTCGCTCCCATGTGAATGAGGGAGCTGGTTCATCTTCCCCACCCCTGCGAGGCTCCCCAGAGAGGGCTGCCCAGATCGACGGTTCCCAGAGGCACCTGTCCCTGAGAGTGGGGGGGAGAGCCACGAGTGCAGATCCGGTAAATCACAGAAAAAACAGGTGAGGTCACTGAGGCCAAGACCCTGGGAAGCCAACAATGCCCAGAAATATCTAGAAATTGTGGCAAAAAACATCTACTGAGAGATAGGCTCCATGCTTTCCTTCGCTGTTTCATTCCACAAAACCGCGGGTCTTCTGTGCACCAGGCTCTGTTCCAGACCGTGGGAGCACTGGCGAGCGGTCCCGATGCGGCCGCTGACTTTGGGGATGTGAGCTTGGCATTGTCTTTTATTCACGCACACACTCCGCAGATATCTGCTGTTCCCCTACCGCATGGTAGGCAGCACTGGGGGCACAGTAGCAAGTAGAGTAAGTCCCTGTTGTTACAAATGCACGTGTTATTTGGGGATCCAACGCACAACAAAAAAAATTGAAGTGAGTCACAATCTGGCAGCTGGTGGCCGATCCTGGGAAGGAACATGGCACCGGACAAGGGTCTGGACATTCAGGGGCATGGACGCTGCCGTGGCAGCAAGGGACTGCACGTCGGGGGTGCGGACTCAGTAGCAAACTCTCACTGAGCATCTGCGACGCCACAGGGCCTTCCCTGGTGACTCTGGGAGCTCGCAGCCCAGGGTGTGGAAAAGCAAGTTCAAAAAAACAACCAGAGAGTGATGTCGTGTGTCACGACGGCTCGGCTCGCCGCCTCTGTTGCCATCTGGTTCTATCCTGGAGGCACTTTTGCCTGCCTTGTATACATTGTTTCCTCTTCTCCAACTTTGGGAAATAGTCATCAAACACAGGGTGGTTTTCGGACGGGGCCACTGAGGCTCAGAGGGGTAAAGTAGCCCCGACACGTGAGTCCCTGGGTTGAGACGCTCCCTCACCAGGGCTGCAGCTGGGCGAGCCTGGCCCCCGGGGAGCCCACCTGTAGAGTGGGCAATGACCTGGTGGTCCAGTTAGATCGACGGGCAGGTTGGGGTGCTGGTGAGTAGGACCATGCCCCCCGCAGGGAAGGTGTTTGCACCTGCTTCCCAGGACAGCGGAGACCCCAGGCAGAGCTGTTCCTTCTAATGGTTTCCAACCCTCCACCCAGCTCATGGGCCCTTCTCTGCCGATGGAACAAAGGTTCAGGCATGAGAGGGCAGCACGTTCCCAGGTGGCCCAGGGGGGTGTGCAGCACGCACCCGCAGACTCGAGGCCGAGAACCAGAACTTTCTGAGCCCTCCCGAGAGCCGGTGTTGGGGGTGCTCTGGGGCTCTGGAGAGGACACCGCGCCCTGAATGACATCTGAAGGCAAACCCCGGCTCACTTCCTCTTGTCTCAGTCAAAATAGCCCGATCTCTCACAGCACTTCCGTCATGACGTGAGCGAGCTGGTGTTTAGAGAAGCTGGCGTGCGCATGGAGAAATGACATGGCTGCGCTCCTGCCAGTGAGGCTTGTCCGTCGGGCAAGCCGTGTGCCCCGGGGTCTGCGTGCGTGCGCATGCCCGTATGTGAGTGCACGCAACTGGCGTCTGTAGGATTAAGAATACGTGGTTATGTTCCACTATTTTTGCACAAGTCAACGGGCATGACCCTTGTTAACCCCTGCAGGTTTCAGGAAGCCAAGGTCTCGCTCTCTCGTCGGCAGCCAGTTTCCAGTTACAGGAAGAGCCACCTACGAAAGCCCCTCCTTCTCCTTCTCCTTCTCCTATTTCCCACCCTCCCTTCCTCCCCTCTGCCTCCTTTCTTCCCCTCCTCCATCTGTAAGCAAACATCCCTGAGGCATGGAGCGAGCCACACAAGGCACAAAGGGGTCGGGACGCTGACACAGACCGCAGAGGCCCTGCTCCCGTCTGCACAGGAGCGCGAGGGACTCCCCGACCACCGGTGCGCATTAATGAGCTCGTGAGTTGTATCGGTGCACATGGCGTGTTGCCCGCAGTCAGAGCGTGTGGGAACAAGTCCCAGGCGGTGGCCTCTCAGCCCAGCTGGTGGCTTTGAGCGGCACGGCAGGTGGGGGGCCATCCCCGGAAGGGACTCTGGGCAGGTGCTTGGGTCACAGGAACTCCACGTAGATGAGCAAGAGACACATGGTCATGACTTAGGGCGGGAGACGGTCCGCCCGCTTCTCTGCCTTTCCTTCCTCGTGCGTTTAAACACAGACCCGAATCGAACGCTCCAGATGCCGTGAGAAGCTTCCGGACGACGCCAGGGTGGGGGAGCCGGACCGCCACTGGCCGGCCACGACAGGACCAGCCATCAGGCAGCTCCCCCAGAGGACGCGGGACTGCTAGAGCACAGGGAGGTCCGGCTTCTCCCCCCGAAGACCGACGGGCGCACATCCCAGCATGGAAACTGAAGACGGGAAGACGGTGGAAGCCTCCAGCCAAGCCGAGTTCGCGGGGGCCCCGGGAGACCCTGAAGGTAGGACGTGAACAGCGAAGGGCTCACGGGCGCCATCCCCACTTTCTCTCTCAGCCGATGAGAGGGCCCTCTGGAAATGCATTTCTAATCTGTAAAATCAGCCTTCCCTGGCTGCTGGCAGAGTCTCACAGCTCACTGCCCTCCGCTAACTAGGCCGACCTTTGATTTTACGTCCCCCTTGCTGAGAATCACGTCAGGGGGGAAACTTCGAGATGAACTCGGAGCTATCAGTGTGATTAGTGTGTAATTCTCATTGGCAATTATTCTCTATCTTTGGTCGTAAATTACAGAATCCTTCTTATCTGATAGCATTTAGGGAGCCACTGCACAGTTCCCGGCAGCGTGCTGAGAGCCAGAGATGAGGGACGAGCGGGGTCGGGATCCCCGGGGACGTTCCCAGCACGGATGTGCTGCAGCAGGAGGCCGGCTGGGGAGAGCCTGAGGGAGGCCCCATTCAGACCTTTAGAAGCCTTGGTGGGAACAAGGGGGGTGGCTGTGTCCATGGAAGCCATGGAACCTTGTCCAGCCCTTCGGTCCCAGGGTGGGACGGAGGGAGAGAGGAAATGCCGGACAGCTCAGCCGGAAAGCCTGCAAACCTACCCAACGGGCAGCCCTGACCACCCTTCCCAGAGCCGCCCGAGCTGGTGTGTGCCAGGCCCTGGGCCAGTCCAGGAGGGATGGCACTCCCGGCATGTGGCCACAAGACAGGCCCGGGAACGACTACTCCAGGGCCAGAGGAAGGACCACAGTGCCAGACAGGAGTCACAGCGGCTGCGTGAATTCCTTTGGGTGTGAGGGCTCACCCTCGTGAGCACTCGTGGGAGGCCCGACGGGTCAACTCGGTCTCAAGAACCTTTCGTGTTTTCAAAGGAGGAAAACTATGGTAGGCACATTCCAGATGGAGAGACCCCCATCCCGCCAGATGCTGAAGGACTGTCTGTGGGTCTGCGTCAAAGCACCCAGGAGAGACGACCGGGATGGGCAGCACCGCCAGATCTCGAGGCCTTAGGGCTATGCGGGCCCATGTGGGTCATCTCGCGGGTGAAAGGACCAGTCCCAGGCTTGGAGGAAAGCAGGACTCTGCAGCAACGGGCAGGGCAGACAGAAGAAGAAAGCTGCAGGCCAACAGATGTCCCCTGGGGTAAGCGACAGAGGTGGGACAGAGCCCTGGGCTACCGTGCTGGTGGCTGGTGGGTGAGAACAGGGGTTACTGGGAGGAGCCGAGGGCACCAGGACCAGGCCAGCCGGGCCAGCGAGGACGCCGTTTAGGAGCCAGGCGCCACGTGGGAAGGTCAGGCGGGAGAGGAAGTCAGCACTGCCGGGGGCCACAGCCGCGGGCTGGGGAGCCAGCCGCCTGCTCTGCATTTCTCCCCACCTCTTACCACAGTGGGGCAGATGACCTGTGCAGCCTTTTCTGGATTCTGCAAAACAGCACTTATTGTTTCCTGATGCAAAATCACACGCCTCCGCTGTGAATACACTAGGAGATACGGAAACGGACCGAAAGCAGTATGACAGGAGAGAATACTAACGTTAACTGGACATCTCCCCCAGGAGGCGCCTCGTGTTACACTAAGGGGTCTCTCTCTGCTGGGACCAGGCCAGGCCGGGGTGGGGCTAGCTGGGGGCAGGGCTGCGTACTGGGGCAGCGGAAGGAGGTTTGCACAGGAAGGAGGTGAGGAGCTGAACAGGGACAAGAAAGGACGAGCCAGCGGGAAGAGTAGCACCGTGTGCCCCGTTCTGAGCCCTCCATGGACCCGTCTCCCACCACGGCTAGTGGGTTCTTGATGCTCTGGGTAACTGTGGGCTTATGCAAGCAGTGTTGGAAGGGCCCATGCAGGTCACACTTGGATTCATGAGGGAATGAGCCCCACGGTGCCCACACGGTATGGGAGGCCTTGGTTTCTTGGGTCTCATGGGCTCGGGCTTTGATGGGTCAGCGCTGGGAGGGTAGAGCTAATACTCAGATTCCAACAGAAAACAGAAATTCAACTGTAACTAATTGGTCTGTTTTATTTATAGTTAAATTATCCATATATAATTTGGTTTATTGTATTTACTCGAAAGATTGTTTAACACCATCTTATACCATGCACTACTCCAGGCAGAGGAAACACAATGAAAAATGAGAAACATGTCACCGAGAACTTCAGTGCTGGAGGAAATGTAAACAAAGGTGCACATAAAAATGCAAAACCCCACAACAGCGAATCTGATAATACCACGAGACACGTGTACTGGGATTGGGGCAGCTCTCCCCTCCTACCCAGCTTCTATTCTCAGGTGGAAACGGACTGAGTTTCTCAGCTTCCATAAACAGGGAGGAATGGAAAAGCCAGGTGGGAAAGTGTGTGGTATCCCCACCCAGGAGTAGGGCAGAGTGGGGAGCCTCTGGGTCTGATCTCCCTGGTTTGAGCAGCTGGAACATGTCCCAACTAACCAGCATTTCCCCAGAACTGTTGTTGTTGCCAGAAAACCGAAGGACCCATAGGATGATGATGGTTGATTTTATGCGTCACCTTGACTGAAGCATAGTATGCTCATATATTTGGTCAAAGTCATCCTGGATGTTTCTGTGAGGTGTTTTGGATGAGATTAACATGGCAATCATTGTGGGTGGGCCACATCCAATCAGTTGACGGTCTGAATAGAAGGAAAAGATGGATCTTCTCTCAAGGAAGTGGGAATTCTTCCTGCTTGCCTGCCTGCCTTTGAGCTAGGACACTGACTTTTTTTCTTTACCTAAGATGGGAACTACACCATCAGCTCTGCTGGCTCTCAGGAATACTCTCGGTTGTCCTGGCTCTTCCCCTTACCAACTGACTCTGCAGGTCATGGGGGCTCATGTGATCCAATTCCATAATAAACCTCTTCATAATATACACATCCGCCTAATGGTTCCATTTCCCTGGGGAACCCTGACTAACACATCACTGGGCCAAAATCATCCCACCGATATTTCAACCACAATGGACCAGCCAGTGGGTGCCAAACAGGGGGAGTCTGGTCGGGATACAGAGTGTATGGCCAGACTCCCAAACGCCATGAGGGTGGCCTGTGTCGATGCGCCCGCAATCACTCAACTTGGCAGGACTGTGATCCTCCAGTGCACACGATGGGAGTTCCGGATCCCACACACGCTGTATCTGGTCTGCACATGCGTGTCAGAGGGGGGAGCTACGAAGACACACGAGGTGGGATGGTCTCGGGCTCCCTCACTGATAATGCAACATTTTCGTTCAAGTCTCCCATCATCCCTATCTGCAGACCTTATCTGCATAGTTATAGCATGCCGAAGATCTAATCTCGTTTTTAGGATGTAACTTAGTTATAATTCTCACATCGTAAAAGTCACTCTTCTGATGTGGCAGTGAGGTGGGTTTTAGTAGATTCACAGGGCCATGTACAATCCCCATTATGTCATCAGAGAACATTTGCATCACCCTGAAAAGAAATGCTGGACTGATCAGTAATTGCCCGCTTCCCCTCAGCTCCCAGAAACCATTAATCCGCTTTCTTCCCCTAGGGGCTTGCCGTATTCTGGACATTCTGTGTAAGTAGTCATACAAGGTGACCTTTGGTGATTGGTTTCCTTCAGTTAGCATGTTCAAGGTCCGCCATGGGGGAAGGCTGTCAGTGCTGCATTCCTTTCTCACGGCTGGAAACGAGGCCTCAGCGACATGTCCCACATTGTATTTATCCAGAGTCCCGTTGATGGACTTTGGGTAGTTTCCACGTTTTGTCTGTTAGGATCCATGTTGCTATGAACATTCTTACACACATTTCATGTGGACACGATTTCAACTTTGAGGGCATTTACTGAGGAGTGGAATTGCTGAGTTACATGGGAACTGTGTGTTTAATATTTGGGGCACCAGCGAGACTCTTTTCCTAGGGCGGTGTGACCATTTTGAAATCCCACCAGCCACGTACAAGGATTCCAGTTTCCCCAAGTGCTCACCAGCACTTGCTGATGTCCACCTGTTTTCATTTTGGCCAGCCGAGCCGGTGCAAAGGAGCCTGCATCTGCATTTCTCTCACGGCTAGTAACGTGGAGCATCTTTTCTGTGCTTACCCCCCATTCCTGTATCTTCTGGGCAAAAGTATCTTCAAATCCTTTGCCCACTTTTAAACTGATCTACTCGGTTTTTTACTGTTCAGTTGTAAGAGCTGTTTGCATGTTCCGAAGGCAAGTATCTTATCAGATCTATGATTTGCAAACGTTGCCCCCCATTCCTGAGGTTGACGGTACTCTTTTGAACCACAAAAGTTCTGGGTTTGGATGAAGACACATCTGGTGTGCTGTCTCAGACACAATTGCTTACACCAAGATCACAGAGGTTTATACTTGGTTTCTTCTAAGTGTCACGGTTCTAGGTCAGGAAGAGCTTGTCATCTTGTCCCAGTCCAGGGTCTGTACAGAGTTAATTTCAGGACACCGTACGAAGCGAGGCCCCCAACGTCCTTCTTTTGCGGATGCTGCTTATCACTGCGCTGTTTATCCAAGCACCATTCTCTCCCTAGAGAATGGTCTTGACATCCTGGTCAAAATAGTTGGCCATAAAATGCAAAAGTTTGTATCTGGACTCGTAAAGCTGTTGCATCGACCTATACTTCCATCTTCACGCTAGTGCAGCACCCTACGATGACTGTGGCTTTGCGGTAAATTTTTAATCTGGGGAATGTGTCCACCAACCTTGTTCTTCTTTCTCAAGATCGTTTTGGGCATTCCAGTCTCCTTGCATATCCTTATGCATTTTAGGATTGGCTTGTAAGTTTCTGCAAAAAAAAAAAAAAAAAAAGAAAGATAGAAAAGAAAAAGACTTTGGGATTTTGACAGAGTTTATGTTAAATCTCTAGATTGATTTGGGGAATGTTGCCATCGTAACAGTACTAAGCTGTTGGATCTATAAATAGGCACTATTTTCCCCACTTATTTGGGCCTTTCTTAATCTCTTCTAATGATGTTTTATGACTTTCTTTGCATGAAATTTGAACTTTCTTTGTTAAATACACTCTAAGTATTTTATTCTTATCCTACTGCAATTGGATGTGCTTTTTTAAAGTTTGGTTTTGGAGTGTTTGTTGCACGTGTGTAGAAATACAACTTTTTAATACATGGATCAGGTACGCTGCAACTTTGCTGAATTTGTTCATTTGTTTTTGGTTTATTTTGTTGTTGTTGTTGTTGTTGTTGTTTATTTTTTTAGTGATGTCTACACCCAACATAGGGCTCAAACTCGCCACCCAAAGATCAAGAGTCTCCTAACTGAGCCAGCCAGGCACCTCTGTTCACTGGTTTTAATAGTTGTGTGTGTGCGTGTTTGTGGGTGTGAGTTTCTTAGAACATTCTACAGGCAGGATCGTGTTATCTGTGAATGGAGATAGTTTTACTTCTTCCATTCCAATCTGGGTGCTTTCTGTTGCTTTTTCCTGTCTAGCTGCCCTGACAAGACCTTCCAGTAAAATGTTGGAGAGAAGTGGTAAGAGGGGACGTCTGTGCCTTGTCCTGATCTCAAGGGGAAAGCAGGGTTCTGCCCTTAAAATAGGATGTTAGGTGTGAGATGTTTGCATGTGTCTTTTATCAAGATGAGGAAGCTTCCTCTGATTCCCAGTTTCTGGCGTGTGTTGTATCGTGGAAGTGTGCTGGAATTTGTCAGATGCTGTTTCTTCATGGACTGAAATGTCATGGTGTTTTATCCTTTCTTCTATTGGTGTGATGTATGACACTGATTGATTTGGCAATGTTTAACCAACAGCGAAATCCCAAATGGCCATGTCGTGTAATCCTTTTTATATGTCACTGGATTAGGTGTGTGTATTTTATGAGGGTGTTACTCCTATCTTCATAAGAAATATTGATCCGTAGCTCTCTTTTCTTACCATGTCCCCGTCTGTGTTACTTGTGATGGCTGGTTTAAAGTCTCTGCCTACGAAACCCTATGTCCAGGCTCCCCAGGGAGAGATTCTGTCACTGGCTATGTGCCTCCTACCTGCCCTGCCCTACGGATCGGCCATAGGTTTCTGTTTCTTTATGTGTCTCATTTTTTTTTTATTTTTTGGTGAAAACTCTGCATTTTAAGCAGTATAATGTAACAACTCTGGAAGTCGGATTGCTCCTCACTCACCGTGCTTGTCTTTGTTCTGCTGCTTGTCTAGTGCCTTTCCCGAGCCTCTGTAGACTCATGGTCCCTGCTGCGTGGGGTCACTGACTAGCCCAGTGGTCACCTGACGACCACAGCTGGCGCTCCTGCCTCAGCCTAGCCTCCCGCCTGCTCAGAGCCTCGGGGTCAGTCAAAGTGAGAGAAGCGCCCTCCTTCGGTCTTCTCTGGGCGTTTGCTCAGCCCTGCCCGTGTGAGTGGTCTTCCGGATTCCCGGGAATATTCTGAGGTTTTCCAAACCACTACTCTGGACACCTCACTCCCCCACTCTTCCTTTTAAGGTTTTTAGCCAGCTTCTGTTCCCTCCAACTGATGTCATTGCCTGAGGCAGCTCCGTGTTAAGCAGCCACTGCTGATTGCTTGTGGCAAAGACCCTGGCACGTAGCTGTTGGCACAGAATGAGTCCGAGTCGGGGCCGGTAAGACAAGCCCTTTGAGCCGTGAGTTTCCAGGTGACTGTCAGGCCGTTCAAACACTGATGGTCCTGGACCCCAGGAGCCTTGTGGGGCTCCAAACGCGTCGTGTCCCTGAATGGCTGTCCGGCCAGCTGTCACGTCCACCGTGGGTCTGCGGCTACGGACTGTCACCGTGTCTGATGATTAGTTCCGTGAATCACCTTGACTCAGCCGTGGGGAGCCTAAGCATTTGCCCAGACGCTGTCCTGGTACATGTGCGAGGCCGTTTCTGGGCAAGGCGGACGTTTTAACTGGTAGACTGAGTCCACCGTACTTCCCTCTCCAACATGGGTGAGCCCCATCCAGCCAGTTGAAGACCGGAATAGAACAAAAATATGAACAGGAATTCCTGCCTAATAGCTTGAGCGGAACGCCAGCCTCTCCCTGCTTTTAGACTCGCACTGAAACGTTACCTATCCTCGGGTCACGGGCATGCCAGCCTGCAGACTAGAATGTGCACTGTTAGCTCCCCTTGATCTCGGGCCTTTGGACCTGGCCCGGAGCACCCCCATCAGCCCTCCTGGGCCTCCAGCTTGTAGACAGCAGATGCCGGGACATCTCAGTCTTCATAATCTCAAGAGCCAGTTTCTTATAGGAAATATATTTCTGTATATTTTTTATATAGGGACATCCGCAGTAGGACGTGTACACACACGTGCCGGCGGTAGCGTTGGTGCTGCTTCTCCGGGGAACGCTGCCGAGTACTGCATAACTTCCGCGTGGTCAGTGTCAAAGCAGCCACAGCAGCGTGACTACAAGGCCACAGGCTGCGAGTTTCACCTGCTGTAATGAAGACTCAGCCATTCTCCCCCAGCAGAGGCTTCATGGTGGTTGCCCGACTTAGCGTAATACACGGTCCGAAAAGGCTGATTTTGACTAATGTCTCCTCTGTTCCTCTTGCTTTGCTGAAGGTCAGCAGGATTTGCTGAAGGTCAGTGGATTTTCAGAGAGCCGTCCCGCCTCACCCCAGAAGCACTTCTCACTCTTTTCTGTTATTCTCCTGGTTCTGCCCAGAGGGAGTGAAGAGTGCAGGCGTGGCTTTGGGGGGATTAACACAGAACCCAAATGCAGGACCTAAAAGAGCGGATTTGGGAGGAGCCTGACTTGGGACTTGGATCATCAGGTGATGAGGTGATCAGTCCCACCTGGGTTAGTGCGTGGGAAAAGCAGGAAGACCAGGCGGTGAACGGCTTTGTGCCCTCCCTGGGCAGGAGAACAAGGCCCCGATGTCTGCAGGCTTGGACGCTGGCTCTGGGAACAACTGCCCACCACTGGAAAGGGAAGCTCTAGGGTCATGGGGTACTGAATACACCGGGCACATAGGACCTGGGCTTGGTGAGTGCAGGTCACCGGTCAGATCTGCGACCCAGGCGGAGAGGTGGGCCGGAGGGGCTGCCGGTGCTCTCCAGGCCGGGTCTGGCAAGGCAGAGGCGCCGGGCCTGGACGAGAGTCTGTTCACAGCAGTGGTCGAGACACCAAGGAGCCGCTGGACAAACGAAGACGCCGTGGAGAGGGAAGCGCGACTGGACGTGAGATGCACGGGGGACACGGGGTCTCCACCCGTGTGGTTTGGAAGCAGGATCTGGGAGTGTCTGTGAATCTCCTGAAGTAGGTCAGGTTCCACACGGACACGTGGTGCTGGCCATTTCAGCAGACACGGCCGGCTTGACGCGGAGCTCCAAACCGTTACTCCTGGACGCGAGGTGACCCCCGCCGACTCGGCCCAGTCTTCCCAGAGGGCCCGCCTGCACTCTCGGTGCTGGGGATGGAGGCCAGTGGAAGGCTGAGATGTGCCCCATTCTCGCTGACAGAAAACCAGAGCCGTAGGGGAATAGCTCGGCAACAGGCTTTATGGGGGGAAGAGGCACGCGCCGGGGGTTGCTTTGTGCAGTGACCGGTGAGCGAGGCCTGGGGCAGTGCTGGGGAGCAGGGCAGCCAGAGCAGAAAGCACCAGGGCGAGGGGCCGTGCAGGGGTCAGCACTGGCTCTGGAGCCTTGGGGCCGTGTGGGCAGAGGTGCGCCGGGGGCAGGGGGAGAATACTGGGGGCCAAAGAGGGGGCGGCCATGAGAAGCAGGGCCTCCTGGGCAGAGTGACTCTGGCTTTTCCTCCGAGTGGCCTTTGGAGCTGAGCAGGGACACGAAGTGCTCTGCACTTCTCGCGGGTCACCGTGGCTGCTGTGTGAGTAGATGGTAGGGGCAGAGAGCGGGGCATCACGTTCATTTTTCTAAATTGAGGGTCTGGTGTTGCAAAGTAGCGGCTGTCAGCACCAGTCCGGTTAGCGGTGAGCAGAGCTGAGCGGGAGCCGTGGGGGCTGCTGGCAGGGGCGGCGGGGGCGAGGACGCTGGGGGAGGGGGGAGGTGGTGGAGGGAGACCCGGGGCAGTGGGAGGAGGCGGGGGCAGCGGGGGCGCTTGTCCAATGCTCTCTATGATCTGACCAGCGAGACCCTTACAGAAACTGGAGATCTGCGTCCGGGGAAGGAAGCTGCGTCTCGGGACCTGAAGCAGATTTCTGGGTCCCCCCAGAAGCTGAATGGCAGCACCAGACCCTTCACCGCAGACACTAACCTCCTTCTCTAGTTTGGTGTAATTAGTGAGACGTCAGCATTTGCCGGAAAAACCCTCCCTCTCACAAGTTCGCACGTGCAGCTGTCGTTTTCTGCACACACTGCAGGTGGCTTGCTGTGCGAGGGGCCGTGGGGTGCGGCAGGGGGAGACGCTCGGGGCCTCCCTGCAGGACGAGGCCGACTCCGACCCGCCGAGCTCTGCTGCAGGCTGGTGGCTGACCTCGGCTGGGTGTGACGTCAAACGAGCTAACTTAGGACCCGCTTGGCCTTGCCCGTGGTGGCTACAGTCACCTCAGAGCAGGCTCTGCTGAACCCCTCGGCAGCAGGAATGTGGGGGAGGCACGTCGCATGGGCAGGTCTGAGCTCCAGCCGCATGGACCCCACCTGGCCCTCCGTGTGCCTGCGGCTTCTCTGACCTCCGTCCCCCTGGTACAGAGACGTCCTTGAGAGATGCATGCTCGTGTCCTTGGACAGCGCAGAAGGCACGTGGAAGGGGGAAGTGGTGCCCGCATCTGTCACCTGGGGGAGGTGCAGGTCCTCCCCCAGGCACGCTGGCCACCAAGTACTCAGGGCCGTTGGGCCGCCGGGGTCACATTCCAGCGATGACCCCGCTTCTGGGGGCTCAGGGTCCAGTGAGCGCCCCTGTTGCCATCTGTCCTTGCCTGAGCGGTGGAAGGGCTTGAGTGTGCTGCCTCTCGCCCACATCGGGCCATCTCCATCCTGTCCCCGTGACGGGGGAGGGACGCTGGGCCGGGCGAGCTCCTCTCAGCCTCGGGTCAGGTCGGCTGAGTGACTGTCCCTCCATCTAGTGTCTGGTTCTGACCGGACCTCAGGGACCGTCCGGCTGACTGGACCTGAATGGGGACAGCAGGAGTGACCATGTCACCATGGTCTCGTCAGATGATGGGGTTTCTTCAGGCCAGCGGAGGACGTGGGAGCTGCCTACTGCCCCTGACTGCGCTCAGGCAGGCTGAGCCTGGGGCCGTGGGAGGCAGAGAGGAGAGGAGGCCGGCCATGAGCTACCCTCAAGGCCTCAGGGGGCCAGTGGGTTAGTTGGGGGAGGGGCCCTCTGATCCACCGCGACCCTCCCTCAGGACCTAGTACCCGGCCCCCAGGACCCAACAGGCTTGCTCTGCCCCTCCACCTGCTGGACTCAGAAGCCGTAGCCGCCCTCACCTGTTC
Source organism: Mellivora capensis (assembly GCA_004024625.1). Taxonomy (NCBI): domain Eukaryota; kingdom Metazoa; phylum Chordata; class Mammalia; order Carnivora; family Mustelidae; genus Mellivora; species Mellivora capensis. The sequence goes on from PISX010010706.1 coordinate 63,653, forward strand.
TCGGGACACTCCTGACGAGGAAGGAGCTGGCACCGGTCCCACTCCCTTGTCCAGGCTTGTGGGGAGACCAGACATGACACCCGTGGTCCCAGCGAGGAGGGCCGATGTCACCTCAGCTTCCAGGCCACACTGAGCCCTCCGGGGAGCATGCGGGAGCCGCCGGGACCCAGCACAGGGGCCCCCGCCTGTCTGAGGGACCTGACCGCGATGCCGCCCCCTCTGAGTACCACGGAGTCTGAGCAAAGTCAGGGCGGCGTGCTTCTGTCCCTGGTGGCGCTGTGTGTGTCCCACCTGCCCTGGGCACGTGGTTGGGTGGCCAGGAGCTGGAGGCCGCGCTCGGTGTCCGGGGCCCAAACCCCTTCTTGGTCCCCTCTGAGGGCTGCTCTCTTGGGCAGGGAGATCATGTGACCTGTGAACACACATGGCTCCACGGAGAGCTGCCTCCTCACCGGGGAGGGGGCTCGGCTCCTCCCGTCCACGCCGGAGCTCCTGGCACGGGCGGGCACACAGCAGTTTGAGCAAGGCGGAGGGAGGCAGGAAAGGACCTGGAGTGGGGAGCATCAGTGACTCCGAAGTCGGCCCATGTTCTTGTCCCCACAGGGCGACAGTGGATGCAGGGACCTCACTGTTCAGACAGAACTTGCCTCTCCTCTTCTGGGTCACAGGCACGACCTTTCCTGTGAGTCTCCCATTACTTCCCAGAATGCAGGTCAGGTCACGTGGCTTCCCTGTTCAAACTCGATGGCTTCATATGTTGGAACAATGCCCAGGTCTCTACCCTGCAGCCCCCCACTCCCAGTCCACCCTGCCACCTCTCCAGCACCCAGCATGGGTCCCGCTGCACCCACCAGCTGCCCTCGCCCGGACAGGACCCCCAGCACGCCAGCCCACCTCTCCCTGCTCCCCTCCTGCGGGCAGCCCTCCGCGCCTGACTGCTGGCTCCCCCTTGCATGTCTCCCTAACCTCCGGACCCCACCACACCCAGACCCTTGGCTCCATGGTTCTCTCCCCTTTGACTTCATGCCACTTTTTCGTAACACGGCCTTATTGTATGTGTCCTTGTCTGTCTCCCCCAGTGACACGGGACTTCCTCGGACTGTCCACTTCACACCGTGCCCCACGTGGACCCGCTCCAGGTCTCGTTCCCTGAGTAAGCGACGGACTTAGTCTGTGGGTGTTAGCTCTGCTGCTGCGGCCCTCGCCCCTCCCGCAGCGGCGGCAAAGCCTTTCCCAGGGCCCCCAGGTGAGCACGCGTCAGCCTCCATGCCCCCCACCCCCACGGAGCAGCACAGAAAATATGCGGCCGCACCGTCCTAGCGGGCTTTCCTGAAGGATGCTGAAATTTGGGCTTCCTACCCTTGCCCAGTTTTTGCAACCATTTAAAGACACTAAAAAAAATCCTAACTCAGACCGTATAGAACCAGGCACAGGCCACACTTGGCCCCACGAGCCACAGTCCACAGTTTGTGCCCTGTGAGGTCCACGTGAGAATGGCCGCCTTGGTCAGCACCCCCTCCGGCACCTCCTGGGTGACTCGTCCGACCGTCCCTGGGCCTGGGGGTTGAGCCACGACGGGCATGGAAGCCCTGCCCACTTGCCGTCTGCAGGGTGCGGCACGTGCCCCAGCGACAGCGAGGCACTTCCGGAAGGCCGGTGGCTCCTGGACATGCTGGACACATCAGGAGGGTCCCCTCGGGAAGCAGCCCGTGAGCTGCCACCTGGAGCCTCTGCGCGGATGCGACAATGGGGGTGGCCGCCGGCCGGCTGAGGCAGTGACCAGGACAAAGCCCCGAGGACGTGGGCAGCAGAGATGGCGCGGGCAGACTGACAACGCTCCCGCCCCGGCACCCCCGGCGGATGGAGGGGCCTTTGCTGCCAGGCTGCGGCCGAGCGGCCAGGAGGCGGTGCCTGCGTGTATTGATTAATGGATCGATGTCAAGTCAGAGAGAGGCCTCCAGGGGCACGGCCCGTCCTCGCCCCGGCCCCCTGCCCCAGCATTTCCATCAATGGCTCCGATGAAGGTATAACAGTCCTCCTTGTCAAATCTGCAGATCCCAGCTCGGAGCGATGGCTAATGTGGTGGAAGAAATGCTCCGGGTACAAAGAGCCTCTTGACAAGCTGGGACAATGGACTGAAGTGAACGAGATGGCATTTAACAAGGTTACGGGTCAAGTCCTGCTCGCTGGTCAAAAAAAACAAAACAAAACCAACCCACAAGCACGAGTGTGTGAGTGGATGATGCGGGAAGCAGGGTCTGGCAGACGGGCGGTTCCTGCTGTGCTGACGGGGGCTTGTGACCATGCTGTCCGCGGGACGCCCCGGGCTGGGACCCCAGCCCCACCGCAGGGCCGCACCCAGGCCAGGGGTCACACCTCCTTCCAGGGGACACTGGTCAGGGGAAGGCACGGGGACACAGTGGCCATGGCCGTGTGCTCCACGGGAGGGGCAGCCGCCGGTCAGTGGATGAGGTTGGCCTGTGGAGGAGGGGCTCCCCGGAGCCCTGGAGCCCCGGAGCCCCGGCAGGCAGCTGGAGAGCCACTTGGGAGGAGATGGGAGGCAGATTCTTGGCTGGATCTAAGGACAGACATTCTGACGAGAGCCGTTAACCATGGCGTGAGCTGCCTCCCGGGGCAGCCAGCCGAGCTGGAGCGGCATCTGTCAGGCACCCCGGAGGGCTTCTTCTTGGCAGATGGACCCGCAGGGAGGGCTCGTCAGGCCCCCATTTTACAGACTGGACAGCAGAGGCGGTTGGGGGGGAGCCTGGGAGGGCCCGGCAGCTAACACGAGGTGCGAGGGGCTTGATAACCTTGGACTCATTTTGGGAATTCCTCCCTTAGGGCTGAAATGAGGTTTATTTAGGACACGTCAATGGGGAGCGGGTGTGCGTCTCGGGTTTGAGATATGAATGACAGATTGAGCACAGCCCTCCTCACTCCGAGCTGGGGTCCAAATGAGGGACAGAAACGTCCTGAGGACGGCAGCCCCAGCCTCCTTCCCCACAGCACGGTTCGAGTGAGGTCTGGAGGGAGGTCACGGGCCGGCGGCTGCTTTTCCTCAAGCGAGGTGGCATCTGGAAAATGGATGTACTTTCCAGGGCTGCCCTCCACTGACCTTAGCATGAGAGTCCTGTGGCCCACGGGGGGCCAGCAGGGAGAGCAGAAGGTCCTGGGTCCTGGGCCTCCCCTCCGTGCTTTGATTAAGTCTTACTTTCTAAGAAGTGGGGTGAGCAGAGAGGAGAGGGGAGGGCTCCTGCTTGTGTCCCTGGAAGATGAAAATTCTAGCTTTATGCCCAGGGGTGGCCCAAGCTCTCCCCATGGATCCCACACAGCCATGTTATCAGAGGTTCCCACAATGTGCACATCTGCACAGACTTGGGGGGTCCAGGACACCCCAGGATTGGAGGAGGAAGGGTCAGAGTTACCGGACTCACAGTAAAGGCAGATCAGACCCAAACTAAGAAGGACTGACTATCTTCCAGCCCACGTCCAAGTCACCCAAGGGAGGGAGGTGACAGGGGAGAGGCAGTGACTTAAGGGTGATACCAGCTGCTGGAGGGAAGAGAGGGCAGAGCTAGAGCTGGGCCCCGAATTCAGGGAAGGAGGGTGGTGGGGTTCTGGAGAAGAGCCCCTGTGCCCCTGGACGGGCCCTGGGACCTGGACAAGGTCTGGGCGGCTGGTGGCAGGGCTGCGGGCTGGGGGCCGCCCGGGGCTGGCTGGCTGTGCCCCGTGTCCGTGCCCCGTGTCCCGACCCCGTGGCTGGGGCTAACTGACCCCCTGGGTGTCACGGGAGCCCGGCACATGGCCACAGCTGGGAAGCCTCTGTCCCAGCAAATCAGAACCCGGGAAAAGAGAACCATGAGTTTTCATTTCTTTGGGTTTTTATTACAAGGGAAAGAAAATTTCAATTTGGATTTTAGTATTTCTCGGGAGCATCGTCGTTGGAGGGACTCTCACTGCTCCACGGAGGGAATCATTCAAGTTGGTACCATGAGAGACATTAAAATGTCCCTGAAGACTGGCCCCTGGGGACAGGCAGGGCAGGGTCCTGGGGATGGGGGAGTCCTCCACTGGCGACGTGGGAGTCTTAGAAGTGCCCCCAGAGGCAGGAGTTCAGAGCCTGGAGTTCACGTCCCAGCGGTGCCTCTCACCAGCTCCCGGTTTGCCCATTTGTGGGGTGGGGGCCGCCTCGCAGAGCCGCCCCGGGGACTGGGTGAGCACCGACGCCAGCGTGGGCGGCCTGGCCAGCGAGGCAGTCGGCTCTCCAGGAGCTCCGGCCGCAAGCAGGGGAGACCGAGACCCCCTCGGTTACGGGAGGGAGCAGACAGCGTTCACCTCCACACGGAGGAGCGCTTTCTGTTTGTTTGTTTTCTTCTTTTAATTGTTAAAGTAGTAACAGTTGATTAAAAAAACATCCAGGAAACACAGAACTTCACACCCCGCCCTAAACACATTCCTGCGAGTCATCCTTGTTAACACGTAGATGCGGGTTTTCTTTTTACTCACGCATTAACACACACACCTTTTTTTAAGTGAATCGGCATCAAAACAAAGCTACCAAAGTCTCTGGCTCCCTTGCGGGAGGGGGTGGCGAGGGCAGATGCGCCCTCGGGTCATGGGTGCAGACCCCCTTGCTTCTGGCCCTGGTCCTCTTTTCAATCGCTGGTGTTAGATGCAGCGTAGCCGTGAGCCCATGGACACGCCCCTCGACACCCGCGACTCCGTAGCCCGGACCCTGCCCCGGGCAGCGTCTCCCATCCCTTACAGATGTGTGCGCCATAAATCTCCCTCCCAAAAACACTCTCCTGTTTGTGTTTCCACCAGAAAATAAGAGCGGCCAATTCCCCACCTTCCTGTTGACGTGATCGGTATTGTGGCTGCTCTGAGCTGACAATTCGGTAAAATCCGACTTTATTTTGATTTGCATGGATTTGTGCATTTTGAGGTTGAATTAGGAAGTTATTTTTCTCATACGACTTAAAAGGCAGGAAGCGATGGGCTGCAGGCCCTCCCGCCAGCTGGGGGTGCTGCCTGTGGTCCCCGCGGGGCTGCCCCACGCTCAGGCCAATCCGTCACCCAGCGGGCTGCCCAGGGCAGCAGGAGCTCACAGGCACTTTGTTCTGTTGGTCTGGAGGTAGCCTCTCCACCCTACCCCCAGTGCCACTGAGCTCGTGTCATCAAGGAGCGGGTCCCAAGAGCCTCTAGTCTGCCCTGTCCAGGCAGAGACTGTCGAACTCAGGGCCATGGGGAGCCGAGTGTCCTTCAGCTGGTGTGTCTCCCGCCCCAGCTCTGTAGGATTCTACTCCGGGGCAGCCTCTTCTGGAACCTTCCCTGGTCCGCCCAGAGCACGCTGACCATGCCCTGCTCTCGACTTCACCCCATCCAT
>PISX010010707.1:0-68815 GCA_004024625.1 Mellivora capensis
GTGCAATAAGACAAGAGAAAAATATAAGTTATCTAGACTGGAAAAGTGGAAGTAAAATTATCTTTATGTACAGACATCATGATCAACTTTGTAAAAAGAATTTCAAAAATCCTACTAAAATCAACAAGTTTAGCAAACATTGCTGGATACAAAATCAATATGCAAAAATGATTGTATTTTTAAACCTACCTACAATCAGAAATTACTATCCAAGAATAATAATATCATTTATATTAGTAAAAGTTACAATTACTTAGGGATTAATCTGATAAAACATGTGTAAACTGTACACTGAAAACCATAAAATATTGCTAAGGGAATTTAGAGAAGATTTAAATAATTGGAGAGATATACTTGTATAAGTCAAAAGTGTCAATAGTGTTAAGATTTTAATTCTCCCCAAAATAATCTGAAGATTTACTATAATCTCAATCAAAGTCAAAGCAGAATTTTGTGTTAAAATTGATGAGATCATCTAAAATTCATATGGAAAAGCCTAGAACTTAATAGCCATAACAAGTTTGAAAAAGAAACAAGTTGGAAGACTACCTGAATTTAAGACTTATCATAAAGCTAAGGTTATTAAGACAGCATGGTTTAGGACAAAGATGTACAACAGATTAATGAAAAATGTAGAATTCACAAGTAGACATATGCATAGAAATGGACAACTGATTTTTAACCAAGGAGCAAAGACAAGTCAGTGGAGAAAGATAGTTTTCAAGAAATGGTGCAGGCTACTGGGTATTTTCTCCAAAGATACAGATGTAGTGAAATGAAGAACCATCTGTACCCCCAATGTTCATAGCAGCAATGGCCACAGTCACCAAACGGTAGAAAGAGCCAAGATGCCTTTCATGTCCATATATACAATGGAGTATTATGCCTCCATCAGAAAGGATGAATACCCAACTTTTGTATCAACATGGATGGGACTGGAGGAGATTATGCTGAGTGAAATAAGTCAAGCAGAGAGAGTCAATTATCATATGGTTTCACTTACTTGTGGAGCACAAGGAATAACATGGAGGACATTGGGAGATGGAGAGAAGTGAGTTGGGGGAAATCGGAGGGGGAGACAAACCATGACAGACTGTCGACTCTGAGAAACCAACTGAGGGTTTTGGAGGAGAGGGTGGTAGGGGGTTGAGTGCCTGATGGTGGGTATTAAGGAGAGGGTACATTTTGCATGGAGCACTGGGTGTGATGCATAAACAATAAATTTTGGAACACTGAAAAAAATTAAATTTAATTTAATTTTTAAAAAAGAAAAATGGTGCTGGGAAAATTGAAAATCCACATGCAAAAAACACAAATTTTAATCCAAACTTCACACCATGTACAAAAATTAACTCAAAATGGATCATACACATAAAAGTAACACTATAAACTTCTAGAAAAGAACACAGGAGAAAACCTTTGCTTACCTTAGATTCGGCAAGAATTTCTTAGATTTGACACCATAACCATTATTTATGAAAGAAAAGATGATATATTGGATTTTATCAAAATTGACGATGTATGCTCTTCCAAATACACTGCTAAGAGAATAAAGACAGACCACTGTCTTGGAAAAAGTAGTTGAAAATTCATAGAACTAAAAAAGAGTTGTATCCATAATATATATTTAAAACTCTCAAATTCAGTAAGTAAACAAAACCCAATTTATTTTATTTTTTTAAGATTTTGTTTATTCTTCTGAGACAGAGAGATAGAGAGAACATGAGCAGGAGGATAAGTTTACAGAGGGAGACTGAGAAGCAGACTCCCTGCTGAGCCCAGAGCCCAATGTATGTGGGGCTCAATCCCATGACCTGGAGATCACAACCTGAGTCAAAGTCAGATGCTCAACCATCTGAGCCACCCAGGTGCCCTAACAAAACCCAATTTTTTTTTTAAGATTTTATTTATTTATTTGACAGAGAGAGATCACAAGTAGGCAGAGAGGCAGGCAGAGAGAGAGAGGAAGAAGCAGGCTCCCCACCGAGCAGAGAGCCTGATGCGGGACTCGATCCCAGGACCCTGGGATCATGACCCGAGCCAAAGGCAGAGGCTTTAAACCACTGAGCCACCCAGGTGCCCCCAACAAAACCCAATTTAAAATGAGTTAAAAATTTGTACACTTCTCCAAAGGAGATGTATGGCTAGCAAATAAATACATGAAAGGTGTTTAAAAAAAAACTTTAATAATGAAATCTAAACACCTTAAAAAATAAAAGAAGTTCAACACCATTAGTCTTTAGGGACAGGCAAATTAAAACCACAACAAAACTACTTTAAATTGAAAAGTAGATGATACAAGTATCAGAAAGAATGTTGAGGAACTAGAACTTTTGTACATGCTTGTAGGATGTAAAATGCTAAAATCACTTTGGGAAAACAGTTTGGAAGTTTCGTAAATAGTTAACAAATATACCTAATCCATGATTCAGCCATTCCATACATAGGTATTTACAAAAGAAAAATGGAAGCAAAAATCCATATAAACACTTGTATACAAATATTCACAAAAGTTTTATTTGCAGTAGCCCCAAACTAGAAACAACCCAAATGTCTAACAACAGGTGAATGAATAAATAAATTTTGATACAATGACATACATCCTGCTCAGAAACAAAAAGAAATAAACTGCATATATTGAGACAACACAAATGGATCTCAGAATAATTATGTGGGTAAAAGAAGCCAGACAAAAGGGAGTACACACTATATGATTCCATTCATATAAAATTCTAGAAAAATCAAACTTATTTCTAGTCATGTTAAACAGCTTAGTGGTTGATTGAAGGAAGACAGGGAAGAGGAGGAGGGAGGAATTACAAAAAAGTCCAAGAAAACTTTTGAGGATGATAGACATGATTTTATCTTGATTGTGGTTATAGTTGCACAGATAGATATAAATATATGTAAAAGCTGATCAAACTGCCCAATTTAAATATGTGCAGTTTATTGTTAACCATACTTCCAAAAAGCTGTAAAAATTACAGCTAATTTTTTTTTTAAAGATTTTACTTATTTATTTGACAGACAGAGATCACAAGTAGGCAGAGAGGCAGGCAGAGAGAGGAGGAAGCAGGCTCCCTGCCAAGCAGAGAGCCCAATGCAGGGCTCGATTCCAGGACCTAGGGATCATGACCTGAGCTGAAGGCAGAGGCTTTAACCCACTGAGCCACCCAGGGGCCCCTACAGCTAATTTTAATAAATCAACAGGTTAGTAAGGGTAGGATTTTAACAGTACTTGAAACCATCACTATTTATCATATACATGAAAGCAATCTCTCACTTTGTTTTTCAAATAGGTGATACACTTTAAGTTACTTTGAATTTGCTACATTAGATGAAAATGTTATTAACAAATTTAAAATAATACATCATGATTTTTAGAGACAAATGAAATTTATTTTTTTTAAAGATTTTATTTATTTATTTGACAGACAGAGATCACAAGTAGGCAGAGAGGCAGGCAGAGAGAGAGGAGGAAGCAGGCTCCCCGCTGAGCAGAGAGCCTGATGCGGGGCCGATCCCAGGACCCTGGGATCATGACCTGAGCCGAAGGCAGAGGCTTTAACCCGCTGAGCCACCCAGGCACCCCAGAGACAAATGAAATTTAAAATGTAAATTTAAGTATACTTGCAACTCAAAATATACCACAAAAAATGTTTTGTTTAGAATATTTGGGATCTTTATATTTGGAAAAAAATAATCAACTGGCTTATTTTTATACATATTATGTTCTATTTCTAAACATAAATACAAGAGTGACTGAGTGACTAAGTCATGAGTTCTGTCATCCAAATATATTCAGAATCTCACTGTTTCTCACCACCTCCATTGTTCCCACTCTAGTCAAACACCCTCATCTGTCCTCTGGATTATTACAATACTTTTCCACCTGTTCTCCCTCTTTCCCTTACCCTTTCTCTAGCCTATTCTTAATGTAGTCCCCAAGTACCTTATGGCATTCCTTTGTTCAAGTCTAGCCAATGGCTTCCTCATAGAAGTGAGAATTCTTACAGTGGCCTTCAGGGCATTATTAGTCATACTCCAATCATGCTGGCCTTTCTCCTACTCAGACATGCCCACCACATTTCTACTTCAGGTCCTCTGACTTGCTCTGTCTGAACATCTTATAGCTTGCCTCCTTTTCTTCTTCAGAGATTTCCCAAACATCACCGACCTTTACTCCCTACCTCATTCTCTGCCTTGTTTTTCTAAGTAACATCAACATTATCTGATATACTGTGTATTTTACTTATTTAGTGTATTGTATTAATTGTACTGATAACCCTAATTATTGGCCTTTAAGTATTTTGCACATTTAGTAGATCATCCCAAAAGAGGAGGAGGAATCTATATTCACACCCCTCAAACCTGGGCTGACACCCCTCAAATTCCATTTTGAAAAGAACAAGACTTAAATAATAACTTCTTGCTTGATTTTTTTTAAATCAAATTTGCATCAGAGGCCATTATTGTCCTTTGATAATGTGAGTCCTCAAGGACTCCCCAACATTAGAGTTCCTTGCATGCCCAAGATTTTAGAGCAAATATTTAATTCAAGGGTGATCAGAGCAGACAGTGTGATTTAAAAATATGGAGTAGAATTTCTTACCGATTTTTTTTTCTCTTATGATAACTAAACTTTCATTATCAGTCATTCATCTCGTTTGGTTCAAAAGCTCTGTTTTTAAGAGTCATCAATTTCATCAGCTAAGAATCCCTAATTATCAAATTACAGCTAAGTTGAAAGCATTATAAGAATTAAAAATATGTTGGGGCACCTTGGTGGCTCAGTCAGTTGAGCATCTGCCTTCAGCTCACATCATGATCTGGGGGTTCTGGGATTGAGCCTCACATTAAGCTCCCTGCTCGGCAGGGAGTCTGCTTCTCCCTCTCCCTTGCCCCTCCCCTCTGCTTGTGTTCTCTCTCTGTCTCTCTGTGTCTCAAATAAATAAATAAAATCTTAAAAAAAAAAAAAGAATTAAAAATATGTCCTCATCCCTGCCCTCAAAAGCTAAGAATTTAGTTGCCATAAAGTATAAGTAATCCCAGGGGCGCCTGGATGGCTCAGTGGGTTAAGCCTCTGCTTTCGGCTCAGGTCATGATTCCAAGTCCTGGGGTCGAGCCCTACATTGGGCTCTCTGCTCAGCAGGGAACTTGTTTCCCCCTCTCTCTCTGCCTGCCTCTCTGTCTCCTTGTGATCTCTTTCTGTCAAATAAATGAATAAAATCTTTTAAAAAATATATATATATATATATAATCCCAAGAGGGAAGGAGAGCCCCTAAGTGATCTTCAGCAAAGCAATCTCTTTTTGCCTAAGAAAATAAATGGCTAAAATAGTTACTAAATATATATATATCTTATATATATGTTAAAATAATTCTTCCATATCTCTACTCTTATTTGAATTATGACAAGAGAAAAGACATTCTCCTAAATAATATTCCCATTTCATTGACTCTTCCGGCAGGAGCAGTAGGCTACCTGTCACCACCAGGCTCATGAGCTCACATCAGCTAGATTATGATTGGTCCACTATTACAATTGTTAGTTACACAGAATGCCAAGAGAGTCAGCAACATCACTAGGATAAATAAGTGAAAAATAGAAAAAGTATCTAAACCAATGCTTGTCCATAAAAAAAAACAATTGATAACACATCTCATTGCAACTGGATAATTGTGAGGCCACCCACGCACTGACATGTAAATTGACTGTTCTGATCAAATAAGCTAGTCGTGGTGGAAACATCATGTAGATATGTGTCAACTCCCTCTGAACAATACAGCTGGCATATAGTCGCTACAAGAAAAGATCCTGCAGCGACTAAGTTTTATGATCCCCAACTATGAAGTCCACATCAGTAGGATACAGAGTCTTGGGTTGAAAGGGCAGGGACATGACCAGATGAGAAGGGAGTGAGGCAAGAGAGAAGGAAGTTACCATTACCAAAGGTGCCTTGTCTTACACACACACACATACAAAATGTCTTTTTGAAAATCAGGAAGTGGAGAGAAAGATAAAATCACATATTCGGTGGACAAATTTCTCTTAGGAGGATAGATTGCCCCCAAAGGACTACTCCATTTAAATATGTAGAATCATTAAAATCCTGATTGATAGAGCAGATATGGAGAGCTATGCTCACTTCCATATGACTTTCTAATGAGACTGACATTAGCCCAACAGAGCACTTACTCCATGAAACAATCATACAAGTACCTTCTCTTTAATTGAACCCTGCCATTCTTACCTCAATAGAGGAGATTTTTCTCCTCATGTTTTTTAAAGAATTTATCTTAACACTTCCAGACAGAAAGAATCCATCTCTTGAGTGAGAGTAAAATAAAGAAGTAAGCTCATTATCTGTGTAAGTGAAGCAAAATTAAAACAACTTTACATAAATTATCTGACCAAGATAATAATCTTCATTCTCTGCTTCACTTCACACATGTAGTATGTCTGTTTTCCAAGATGTAAAATTTTAGAAATAATAGAATACTAAAAATGCCTATCTCCTAGGAGTTTAGAAAAATTAATGGAATTTAAGTTAGGAGGAATGCAATTATCTTGCCTGGAATTTGGCTAGTCCAGCTAAATTAATGCCAGAGCTTTTTCAAAAATGTGCCACAAGACCTGTAAGATTAAGGAGTACAATAGCTACTCATGACCTCAAGTACAAATTGCCTCAAGAAAAGGTCCTCTCAAGTCAGGTGTGACCCCTTGCCTAATGCACATGACCAGTCACCAGCTACAGGCTAGTGGAAAGAATAGTCTCCACCTCATTTACCAAAAATTCCTTTTGCAATAAATCAGAGAAAATTTACTAAGTGCCAATGTGAAGGCAACCTGATCCACTGCTGGAGGGTCTGCTCACAGGGAATTGTTAAAGTCAGCATTGCAACCTGCTTAAAAACCCCGATTTTAAGCTCTGTGTTCAGAAACTCTGTAACCCTTAATATTTGGATCAATCAGAATTTCTAAAAGCCTCTGCTCCCTCTAACAACTTTGTCCTACAAATTACTGCTTCTTATTAACCTACATATTACAGCATAAAAAACTAGTAATGTTACAAAATTATCCATGGTTGGATTAATGAAAGCGTTCATACGACTCTCTGAATACTGTCTTTGGACCACGAGCTTGGAAATTTTTCCATGTACTTAGATGTTTAAGAGCGAATTGGATACTTGTCTCAATTCTGCATTTGAAAAGTTTGTCTTTGACTCTTAACCAGGGGCTTTTCTCCTGGGGTTTTCTAGATATCCATTAACCCCTGACATTTTAAAACAATATTTGGAGTAAAAGACAATAAAGGATTTGTCTCACTTCACTTTGGGTTCTTAACATGTAGCTTTTAAAACTCAGAATGTCTGGAGTGATAGGAGTGTCTTTATTATTCATGAGCCCTTTAGATCACACCTGAGTTTCTACTAATGAGACGAATCAAGATAGAGGCTGTTATCAGAAAAAAACAAAAAACAATCATGTGACCGAAGGCTAGGGGTCTTGACCCAGCCCAGGTTCTGGGGGTAGGAGGAGGGCTACAGACTGAGTTCTGCGCTATTGCCAATGATTCGATCAATCATGCCCATGTAATGAAACACCAATAAAAACTCTGGACACCAAGATGTAGGTGAGTTTCCCGGTTGTTGAACACATTGATAGACTGATGTGGAGGAGGTGATTCACTCAGACTCTGTAGAGAGAAGAAAATGGAAACTCTGTGTTTAAAATTCTCTCAGATCTTGCCCTCAGAGTCTTTTCATTTGGCTGGTCCTCATGTGTATCCTCTATAATACAACTGTGCTTGTAATTACATTTTTCTGAATTCTATTAGTTGTTTTAGTCTAGTGAATTCTCAAAATCCCTTAATTTGTAGCTGGTTAGTCAGAAGTGTGGGTGGCCTGGGAACCCTGAACTTGCAGTGGGCATCTGAAGTAAGGAAGCTTTGTGGGGAAGGTGCTCTTAACCCTGTGGAGCCTGACACTATGCACGGTTAACCTCAGACTTGTACTATAATACACTAAGAATCCATATCTATTGTCCGATTTTCAAAGGGCTCTTTGACCCAAAAACTTACATTACAAACCATTGCTCTCAGAGTCCTAAGCGAAGAGTTTTCCAAATGGAAGAAGCGTTCTTCAAGGAAGAAGTAAGAAGCCTCATTAGCTATGGAGAAGAGTGGGGTGGCTTCTAAAACTTACAAAAGATGGCTATTAAGTTATCAGAAATCCTGCAACTGTTTAAAAGCCAGAGTGTCTTAAATCCTCTTCTACCCTAAACTTTCCAAATGAAGAAAATAAAAAATGAAAGTAGAACACAAGGTTTCCCAACACAGAAAACTCAATACCCAGCTCTTAATCTTTTCTACCCACTACTTCCTTCTCACTCTGCTTTCTAAACTCCACCCTATCACCTGCTCCCTTCCCAGTCTTCCCCCATCTCAGCAAAGAAAACATTGGTTGTTCAGGCCATCAACCCTGGAATCTTCCTCGTCTCCTGTATTTTTTTTTTTAAAGATTTTATTTATTTATTTGAGAGAGAGGCAGTGAGAGAGCATGAGCGAGGAGAAGGTCAGAGGGAGAAGCAGACTCCCCGTGGAGCTGGGAGCCTGATGCGGGACTCAATCCCAGGTCTCCGGGATCATGACCTGAGCCGAAGGCAGTCGTCCAACCAACTGAGCCACCCAGGCGTCCCTCGTCTCCTGTATTTTTTTCTACCCCACATCTTCAAATTCTTCAAGAGGTATTCCACAGCAGACAATATCTCATCTTCTACTGCAACAGTTCTCAAATTGTGGTCCGTGGATTCCTAGGAGTCCTCAAGATATTTATGGGGGGTCAACAACACGTCCACTAAAGGGACAGTCCAAAAGAGTGAGCCCATCACTTGAAGGGAAAATTTTTCATAACACTCAAATATTATTTGGCTTTTTCACTGAATTGATACTTGCAGTGATGGTGTAAAAACAATGGTGTATAAAACTATTGGTGCCGTAGCACAAATCAAACCAGTGGCACCAAGTGGTACTAGTGCTTTTGTATCCCTCACTGCCATGAGCTCACAAGAAAAAGGAAAGAAAGGAAGAGGCACTCAGTTTCATTTAAGAATGCCCTTAATGAGGGTGCCTGGGTGGCTGTCTGGTAAGTGTCTGCCTTTGGCTCGGGTCATTATCCCAGGGTCCTGGGATCCAGCTCCACATCGGGATACCTGCTCCTTTGGGGGCCTGCTTCTCCCTCTCCCTCTGCCAACTGTTCTGTCTGCTTGTATTCTCTCTCCCTTTCTGTCAAATAAATAAATAAAATCTTTAAAAAAAAAAAGAATGCCTTAATGAAACTATCAATTTTTAATTTTAATTTTATTAAGTATTAACACCTAAATACATGCTAGATGACAAAATGGAAAATATACACCAAGCATTTTGTTACATGCTGAAATACACTTGTGCAATTATTTGTTGCAAGCTGAACTAACCATTTTTTTTATAGAACACCACTTTGACTTAAGAGATCTACTGATAAACAAACTGCCACTCACATTGATTATTTGCAGATATTTTCTTGAAAAATGAACAAAGTGGGCTTGTCATTTCAAGGAAAAGAAACCACAGAAATTGGTGCTAAGATAGAATTGAGATTTCATAGGGAAATTAGAATTTTTGAAAACTTATATCCACCAGTGTGGGCTTAAATTCTTCCCAATACTTAAAAATGTTTTTGATGAGATAGTGATATTACTAGTGAATGTGATTTTTATGTTGTACAATAAAAAAGTCCATCAACATTTAGAAAATCTGCATAAATCAATATTCAGTATTTTCCAAATGACCAGTTCATGATGTTATCCAATTAAGCATATGTAAAGATTATTCACAGTCTGAAATAGACCAATGGATTTTAAGGTAACTGAGTACAAAAACTTCATTGATTTGGTTTCAATGAAACTAAACTGCATATTGCAGCTAAACTTGAAGAACTATTACTTATAAATTTTGGTAGAATATCATGGAATATCCACTATTAACTGAAAACTCTTCTGTTTTCCAAGTACATATCTCTGTAAAAGTAGATTTTCTTCATAGACTTCAACTAGAACAATATATCATAATAGATTGAATGCAGAGGCAAATATGAGACTTTAGGTGTCTTCTATGAAGCCAAACATTAAAGAGATTTGCAAAAGTCTAAGGCAATGCCAATAACCTCACAAATTTCTTTTTCTTTTGGAAAATACATTAATTTTTCATAATAATGTTAATATATTATAGATTTATTACTGCCATTTTTACATGAATCAATAAATTTTTTTTAAGAGAGAGAGAGCAAGTACATGAGTGGGGAGGGAAGGGCAGAGGGAGAGAAAGACTCTCAAGCAGGCTCCACACTCAGTGCAGAGCCTAATATGGTGCTTGATCTCAGGATCCTGAGATCATGACCTGAGCCAAAATCAAGAGTCAGACACTTAACCAACTGAGCCACCCAGGCACCCCATCAATAAATTCATTTTTAACGTCCTCAGTTTTAGTTTCTAATGTGGTAAATATTGATAAATAGAAACCACATCAACTAAAACTTTTTGAGGTCTTCAATAATTCTTAGAAGTGAATATAAACAGGCTCTGAGACCAAAATGTTTGAGAAATATTGCCTCACTGTTGCCACTCTGCTCCAAGCCATTATCATCACTCTCTGAATCTTTGTACTAACCTCTTACAGATCTCCCTGCTCCCATCTTGTTTCTTTGCATAATATTCCCAAACCACATCCAGATTCTTTTTAAATGTAAATCAGGTCATGTCACTTCCCTGATCAAAATCCTCCACAGGCTTCCTTCCAAAATCATTTAAGGAAAAAGGTGAAGTCCTCATTGGCCTACTAAAATTAGAAGTGATCTTTACTGATGTTCTGCCATCACACACCCTTCTCACAGCTGCTTGCTGTTCCGGGAACAAGCGAGGGGAACAACACCCAGCTCTTTCCTCAGGTGAAAGCTCATTTCCCTCATGTATCTACAACAGACTGTCTCTTTGCCTGCTGTAGGTCTCTGCACACCTTTCATTTCCCTTAGGTATTTCAAGATCAGTGTGCCTTCTATGACTGCTTAAAATCACAACTTTCCCAGCCCCCTGTCCTACTATCTTTTTCTCCATATTGCATTATTACCCTTTGATACACTGTACAGTCTACCAATTCTTTCTTCTGTTAACTTTCTGTTTCCCTCCACTTAGAGACAGGAATTTTGCCTATTTTCTTCCTATGTTATCCCTGGCACATAATGGGCACTCAGCGTATATTTGGTAAATGAGTAAAGGAGTGAGAGAATGAAGGATAGCATATGGGAAGAGCAAAATGTCTCCAAAAATTCTGAAGAAAGGTCTCCAAAAGTTCCAAAGAATTTAGTCTAATCCAAAAGTGGTCTCAAGGAGTAGTCTAATCTTTTTTCTGTCTTACCTTGAATCAAGACTAGGTAAAATTAGGGAGTAAGTAGTCAGGAGCCTCTCTGAGTCACATATTAATGCATCTAGCCTGAGGACCATCCCATCCTCTAGAAGCTTCCATTGCGCCCAGTTCCTCGGTTTTGCTCATAGCTTTGTCAATGAATTCTCCCAGCAATGATCTGTGATGTGTCTACCCCAGCTTTGGCTTCTGGGTACACAGACTTCCCACAGGCTAGATATTAGATGTGCCTTCAGAATCACAAGTTGGGGAAGACAGTGAGGTTGCCATGCTATGTTAGCTTCCAGGTAGTCTGACAGCTGGACCTAGCATGCCTCAGAACCCTGGTGAACAGGTTGCAACACTCACAGGTTGTTCGTTGTGATAGCTACCTGCCCACCTGGGTGGGTGCCAATAATCTGGAGGACTTCTTACACTGCTTCTACTTATATAAATATCCAAAACTTTGGCCTTGGTTAGATTATAATGTCAATAATACTGTATCTCACCTTCTTTTCTTTTAAAAAGGTCTCCTGATTCACACTACTCTATGCTCTATGACTCCTTATGTCTGTCCCTAGAGCAGTGTTGTCCAATAGAACTGCCTCAAGTGATAGACATGGTCATCTCTGCATGGTCCAATACAATACCTACTCACCAAATAGGTCTACTGAGCACTGAAAATGAAGCTACTACAACTGAATTCTAAATTTAATTTAATTTTAATTAATTTAAATTTGAATAGTCACATCTAGCCAGTGGCTACTGTATTAGACACTGCAGAGCTAAAATTACAGACCAGCCTCATGCTTCAGACTCTTCAGAATTTCTGGTCTGGGACCACGGAGGTCGTTCTCTACCAGCCTTAAGTCACCAAAGACATTAACCTAGGCTTTACAATGCAAAGGCCATCTGCATTTTTAAACAGTGGCCTCTTAAACACCTTCACTGTTTCAGGGATGAAGGGAAGAGGAACCTTACACTGAACAAACCAAAAAAAGTGAAATATTTCCAAATACATGTGAGGCTAGAATTGTCATTTGGAAATAAAAACTTTTATTAACTTCCTCCATGACTTCCTTCCTCTCTGAATTTGTGTTTGCATCAGCTTATTGATCACTATCCACACCAGAAAAAGTATTTGGTTTATTACTCTTCTAAATCACTCTTGTCTTTTTGTAAGCAACCGACCCTCGCTTCTAGTATTGATATTTTAATGGATGAATTATTACCACTTTTCCAAAGTTAAAGAAAATTGATCCAAACATTTTAAATGTAAAAATCTATATGTACAACTGTTGGACTGGAGAGATGAAATGTCTATACAAATGAAACAATTAAAAGTGACTTTACTAGAGGTCATCTGAAACCTTATTTGGATATTCAGAGCAAATCCAAGGACAAATCTATACAAAGAATTTAAGTTGCACTCCAAAAAGTTATTCTCTGTCCATTTAAGATTTGTATATATTCATATATACACATATACATATACATTACATGATGTGTATATACATATATATACACATATTTATGTATATGTACATTTGTGCATGTACATATACATGTGTGTGTATATATATAAAAGGATAAATCAAAACAAAGAATTCTGAAAGTCCTTTATGCTGAATAACATAAAAATAAATAAAAATCACGACATGAGGGGGCCAGATATCTTACATACACACACACACACACACACACACTGAAGCTGGTTGTGTTAATGGAAATAGTGATGATATAAAATAGCATACCCTCTTTACCCATTGATTGTTGAATTTGCCAGTCGTGCAAACATCCAAAATGGTGAGTGATGCCATCCAGTCACTTGTCTATCCCACTGTTTCCCTGGGAATTTCCTGCTGCTGTAGCTAACCATTACCACTTTCACTGGGAGCTCTCTTATGACCCCAAAGCTCTGTGACTCTAAACTCCCCTGAAACTAAACTTTGGAGTCAATTTATGAATCTGCATGCTCTCTGGAAGCAATAGTTGGAAATAAGGGAGTATATCAGGAAGGAAAAAGTCCAGATAGCATTTTCAATTGCTGGGTTGCTGGCTAGCAGAGGACTTTCCCCAAACAAGGAAACTTTGAGATACATCTGCAGGAAGCAAGCCCTGGGCCTAGCAGCCAGATGTGTGTTCATATTTCCTTATCATTTGTCCATCAGCTTCACTACTTTTTATTGAGCATTTTTATGGGGGGAGGGAACTCTACCTAATGTCTTATTAACCTCACAAAAACCCAAGGAAGTAGTATTGGTTATATTCATTTTACAGAAAGATGTGGAGTCTAAGCAATAGGCCTAGAGCCCCCAGGCTAGTAAAGGGTGGAGTCAGTTCACAGAGCCTGTTGAGTGAC
Source organism: Mellivora capensis (assembly GCA_004024625.1). Classification (NCBI taxonomy): domain Eukaryota; kingdom Metazoa; phylum Chordata; class Mammalia; order Carnivora; family Mustelidae; genus Mellivora; species Mellivora capensis. Next base: position 13,801 of record PISX010010707.1, read on the forward strand.
CTGGAAATTGCTTTCTTCCTCTATGCAGATTATTTCATCACACAGATAATGTGCATGAAGGTCATTAGGGGTCATCTAAATATCTCGCTTCATTTCCTCCTGTCTCATAGTCTGACTGAGTGAAGAGAAGGAACAGCTGGGTTAATTCCTAGGCGGCAACACCCAGGAGAGCTTTCAACAGAAGTCTAATTTTATTTGAAAATGCTACAAGATTACTTACGGCAGAGACATCCCCCAAATGAATCTATCTTAAAGTGAACACATCAGCAAATTATATTCATGTTTAAGGAAAGAGGTCTTGTAAAGACACACCCATAAAATATGCCGTTACATTTCTTTGGAGTGTTTTCAGGAGGTGAAAATAGCTAAAGAAATTGGCCAGCGTTCCTTATCACACGATATTCCCCACCATCTGCTGCATGTGCTTATGAAGACGGTACTCGGTGCTTAAAATTCTCATCAAAGAAAATGTGAATAACCAGTTTACAACCTGTGAGAAAAAGGGAAAAGGATGCCTCCTTCCCACTGCCACAAGTTCAGATTTACAGCTAACACGTGTAGCTGTGGGTGGCTGTGCTTGTTTCTTAAAAGAAGATAATTGCACACACCACCAAATAACAAAACAAAAGGGGAAAATGTGTGTGGGAGGTGGGAGTGAGATGTTAGAATAATTTAATTACTGTCAGGTGGTTCTCAAGCTGCACTAGGGGAAAAAAAAAAAAGAGCTCTGAAACAAGATCTATTACCCAGAAAACCAACCAAGCTTTCATCTCTGCTCATTTTTACTAAACAATCCCAAAGTTTTCAAGAATTTGACAAACTTTAGGTTGATATATGGGGCAGTTGCCTTGTGCTCCTGAGCATAAAGCTAATGAGGTTAAAGTCTCAAGTTCAACTAAGGCCCTCAAGGCTAATAACTTTCACTCTATTCTAGGACTACTAACTGCATATTACACACTGGTGAACACCATTTATAAAAGCAACTTTCTAGCCTCCTTCGAACAGTATGTTTGGCCCAGGGTTCAGAGAGAGACTGGAAATTAACCATCTATTTGCATGAGGCCCAGAAAGGAGGCAACTCATCTTACAGTGGTGATGAGGAAAGTGTAAGTAGTCACTGCAACAGAAAGGAGAGGCTTTTAAAAGAAAGAGAGAAAAGACATGCGTCCTTGCATCCTAGCTAGGACCTCTGGTCCATGAGGCACTTAAAGGGCCTGGGCTTTAAGGATGGCATTAAAAGGTACCATGGGTATAGCAAGTGGCAGGCTCGATCTGTGCCCTGCACTAAAGAGATACAACAGCGAGCAAGATACCTGGGGTACCTTCTGAGGCCCCCAAACTTGTGAGGCCTCAGAGGCCAGAAGAGGAAGAAGACCCGGAGGAGAGGTCCCTGTGTGCTGGAGGCACGCACTGCCATGAGCCCTGCAGAGACGGAATTCCATGTTCTGGGACTGGCCGGGAGCTGGAGTCCATAGGGATGTGGCTGTTCCACAAAACTGACAAAAGTTGTAGCAGCGGCAGTGGTCTGGTGAGCTCAAGAATTGAGAGTCCTGTAATAGCAAGAAGCTGTCATGGACAGAGGTGACCGGGTCATATGGGACAGGCCTCGGCTAAGGAGCATGGTGCATTGATTCAATCATCTCGGGAACGTCAGCAGGCTGAAACAGAAGCCAGCTGAAAGAGTCCTGACTCTGAGAGTACTGGCTTGAGGGACAACCCAGCTCTACTCCCCATGACCCACCACAGCCATCTCCAAATCCCACACTCAGCTTTGCCTCAGAACTTGAAACCAGTTGAAGATACCTACATCCATGAATACACACATGCATACATACTGTGTGCAATGTAATAAATACACCCATCACTGCTCCCCGTCAACATGGTCACAGATGTTGGCATTGGCCATCAAAGTGTTAAAAGAGTATCACAAACTAGCCATGAAACTGAGGTCTGTGGGCATCTCTGAATGAACAGAAAGTCACAACTGTCATCTTGACACACTACAGAGTTAATTACACACTAATAAAAGTCAACAATTGTTATACCATTACAGCTACTGAAATCCAAATGGCGTTGTTTGTTTGTGAATTATTGGATTAAAGATATTAGGGCCAGTGAATTAATCCTTCCATTCCTCTTCTTACACACAGTGCAGCGAAGTGCTTGTTTACTTGGCATGCTCCCTATTAGGGAAAAGCGCTTGGGCTGAGCCGAGTTCCTTGGTTACAAGTGCGTCATGTGCCACACTTGCACCAGGAAATACAGAGCTCTCAGGAAGTGCATTTGATAATGAAGCACTGAGAGCCAAAATTAGCCAATAATCGGCATTACTCTTCATCCTGAAATGATGCAATCTTTTTTTTTTTTTTTTTAACAAGGTAGTTAAGTGATGGAGATCGCCCTGCTGGACATATTAGATATGTTTCCTAGCTTTGTCGCTGGCTGGCTGATTTGAAACAGCCAGGTTTTAATGATTTCCCAGGGTTTCAGCTTCTCATTTTCAAAATCTTAGATAGAGCCATCGGTTTTAGAAGTTCATATGGTGGTGAATATTTTGGACGATAAACTCTTTAATGCTAGGGACAATGTTTTTCTTCTGCTTTGTATCTATAGAGCACAATGCTTAATATTCAATTAATGTTTGCTAAATTATTAACAATGAGAAAATAAACAAGCCCTATGAGTCACTAGCTGATTGGGCAGGTTTTCTTGTTGCCCACTAGCATTATTAAGCTCAGAGAACAGGACTATCTCAGTAACACACCCTCTCCTCCTCCCAACATGAAGAGAAAAACAGCTTTGTTAGATTCTCAGGATTCTAAGACCTACTTGTTTCTGATTACTTGTTTTTGGCAAGCACTGCATAAATACCAAAGAAACAGTGCTGAAACTGAGGAGATTTTTCATCTCCATTCCTAGAAAATTCATAGGAATTATTATGTCTTGCGGTAGATGAGTACAGCTGGAATTCTCTCTACCTTGGAGGGCACACAGCAAATATATGGAGACACCACTCCCAGGGAGCAATAGAATCCAATTTCTGCCCTCTAGTGATTTATAATCTGAGGACTCTCAGCATTAAGAAACCATTAATGAACATGGAGGGTTGCATAGGCTCTGAAGTGAAAAGAACTGGAATTGAGATCTGTCACTTACTAGCTGCGTGACATTGGGCAAATCGCTTAACTTCTCTGGGCTTTGGTTGTTGTAACTATTCCCATCTTTCAGCTTTCCTCTAAGACACAGATAAAATCAGGCATATTCTGAGAGGCTCAGTAAACCATAACACAAATTATACATGTTATTCATTATTGTTTTATAGATGCTTCTTTTTGTTAATCTAGAAGGTAGAGATCTAAACCGCAGGAAAATGTCCAACTTAAAAAGCAGTAATTCTGAAAGATATAACTGCAAATTGGAGTGAATGGCAGTGAGATAGAGTGAGTCAAAATCAAATTCTGGATTTACCAGGTGTCCGGAGATAACAGTGCACACCAGAAAGATAATGACATCTTTTGCACAAGTGTGTTTTGAAAACGAAAGTGTTCAGCTCTCAGTTCTGGTGTCTCGAATATCAGAGTGATTTTTGACACCCAGAAATAATAACAATTGGTATTTGCGCAATGTCGATCGCATGTACTTATGTTTTTTCTTTAAATTTCAACACTATTATCTATTCCATAGGCAAGTTTAGCTTTTCATACAGCTCTAAAAATCTAATGACAAAACTGTGCTGATGTGCTGCTTGCATGAAAAGTACTACTGTGGGTAGAAACAAAACAAAACAAAAAAGGCTGGAAAGTGCAAAGTACAAGACCCCCCATAACACTGGGCTCTTGGCAAATTTATGCTTTCCTATAAACCTGAGGGCCTCCTCTGTAAAATAAGCAATTTTTTGTGGCATTTTTCATGACCCAGTTCCTCTAGTCATTAAGAAACAAATTCTTTATGCATTTTAGGACTTTTCTGTTCAGAATAATTGTGTATTTTATGGGGAAATATATACATATATTTTTGCCATATATTTTGCAGGTGTCTAGTTAACATTTCCCTTGCACAGTTGGACTGCTGGTGTCTGTTGGTTGGAAACCCTTTCATTCTCTTATCTTCTATCCCTCTCTCTCCTTCCCTCTGGGTCCTCCTGACAATTGTCGCGGCTCTCCTGACACGGAAGCACCATGGAAAACAGATGGTGCCCCATCTCTCCTCTCCGGGCTTTGTTGAGTCACATCTGCAGAAATACATTTTGCTTGTCTTAAGAAGAGGTAACTGCCCCTTGCTGCACTGCGATCAAAGGGAAGCTGCTCCCACGGAGGGTCCAGTGAGGCATGCCTCTGGATACTGTTCACGGTTCCTTCCTCCAAGCAGTCTGTCTCCATGGAGACAGACAGGCAACAGAAGAATCAAGCCGGGGCCAGGTGGGAACCAGGAGCAGCAGGGGAGATGCCAAGAGTCAACAGATGGGAAAAAACAAGAAATACTAAATGGGAGACTCAATTGTTTGGGTGGGAGAATTTACCTTCTAGCTGATTTTTTAAATATTTCCTCATCTTAAAATAAGAAAACAAACAAGATGGTCTGTAGGTGAGTAAGACTAAAGCTTTAGCTGTTCATTCCATATAATTTCCTGAGGGTCAGAATATTCTGTAATCATTTCAATGTCTATCATGGTAGATCTGCTTGATTTTCATTAAGCAGCATTAGTGAGAAAGTAGATGATCATGAAAACTGTTGCGTTCACTTGGCACATGATCACATCCCCACTTAAAGCCCTCATCAAGCTGCACACATGATATGATCTATTAAGCTCTTGGCTTTCTCTAGCATCTCATTAATTTCAGAGAGTGATTTCTAATGATCACATTTCAGAAATTGTCAGAAATGTTTTTCTTCTTTTGTTGCTAGTCACCAAGTGAGAACAATCGTGTAATGACACCACACGTTTCAACATGTCTTTTCCTAATGAGTCTTTAGGGGGAAATTCAACTTATGAGAATTAAGAAAACAGTCTGCTACTTCCCAGAGCATCAAAACCATAGGAACATGGCTTTGCATGCACAATACCACATGACTGTAATGTCTTCAGTGGGGCTTATATTCCAAACAGAATATGAGCTACAATTGCTACACAGTACAAGTATAGTATTGTTTGCACATGCCAATATAAAGTCTTCAATAACATTTAATTTGCTACCGTTGCTAAGAACTAAGAACAAAAGGGAACTGTAAAAGATCAAAGCACAAGGTCTCAGCTTTGTTTCTGAACAGTTCTGTTACATGTCACATGTCACAGAAAGCGAATGTGCTCAACAGTACAACTTTTAAAAAGCAGGAACGTGTTCATTTTGCTCCAGCACCACTCGGGATTAACCTTAGCCATTTGTCTTATGGTCAAAATAAAACAGTGAATAATAATTGGTGCAGGAAAAATAAGGTAGTAAACGAGGCCCCTTTATGTAAAACCTTCTGTCCTCTAAGACCAAAAGTGACTTACCACGTGGAACTTGAGGAGCCACTGTGACAGCCAATGTCACGGTAGCGAAAAGGGAAATGAGAGCGATAGTCCCAACCACATTCCCAAGGTGATGCTTTTTAAAGAGATGCCCTTGAGTTTATGTCAGTGACATAACACCTATTTTATGATATTGCAATTCTGTTCTGTTATATTGTGAAGACTCTGGATATGGCACAAACCTGTGATATTTTAAAAGGCCTAATAATTCACTAACTTGGGAAATACTTTAACAACCAAGACATGAAAAAAATCTAATTTTTTTGTGCTCAGTGCTATAATTTAGTTTAATTCATGATAATTAAAGTCAGTCCTTCTGTAGGATTTGAGTCAAGTGGAAAGATCTATATGCTCCAAATATAACTCTTCTGTCCACTTGACAGAAGTCAATTAGATTCAATAGTCAATATTAGAGTCCATTGTAGATTCTGACATTATTTCCAGAAGAACACTATTAAACTTAAAATTCTAGAGATGTGGGGCACCTGAGTGGCTCAGTGGGTTAAGCCTCTGCCTTCGGATCAAGTCATGATCCCAGCATCCTGGGGTTGAGCCCCACATCGGGCTCTCTGCTCAGTGGGGAGCCTGCATCCCCCTCTCTCTCTGCCTGCCTCTCTGCCTACTTATGATATCTGTCTGTCAAATAAATAAATAAAAACTTTAAAAAAAATTCTAGAGACGCCTGGGTGGCTCAGTTACTTGAGTGCCCAACTCTTGGTTCTGGATCGAGTCATGATCTCACGGGTCATGAGATACAGCCCCCTGTCAGGCTCTGCACTCCACGGGAAGTAGTCTGCTTGAAGATTCTCTCCCTCTGCCCCTCTCCCTGCTCATGCTCATGCTCTCTCCCTCTCCCGTACCCTCTCTCAAATAAATAAATAAATCTTTAAACAATTCTTAAACTTAAAATTCTATTGCCAAGAATTAAATTATAGTAGTAAAAAACAAAAACAAAATGGTTAGCTAAATGAAGATCCTTCAGGCAATATGACCAGAACAAATAACACAGGTAGAGATACTGAGACTGAGGTTAAGGGACAGAGAATGAGCAACATTTTATTGAATGCATGCCATATACACATTATACTTCTTAATCCTCAGAACAAATTATTATTGCTCCCATATTACATAGTAGTTCACATAGCCAATGAGGAGCAGAGCCTGAAATCCAGCTATACTGATGAGAGAATAGGGGTAGTTGGTGGGTGTGGAGAAAAGTCTGGAGAAGGTCCAGTGCATGAAGAGGTTCCGGGACAGCCAGGACAGTAGTAGGCTAGGTGTCAGAGGAAAAAGCTCCAAGGCAAATTACACTGAAGGGGTGACTCAAATGGAATCCCAGCAGTGGCTCTACTTTATTTCATGATCATGTTGAAAACTTTAAAAGAACAGAGTGGAGTGATCCATATAGTGGAAACCACAAGTGTGCTTCAATCTTCAGATACTTCAAAACCAGTAGTAAAATGCTATTGGAGGGTTATTGTAAAAATTAAGTGGGGTAGTACTTGTGAGTGTGATGAGCGTGTGTATAGAAGTGTGATATGTGTGTATATGCATGCACGTGGGAGTGTACAATGCATGTGAAGGAGTGTGGTATGTCTGTGTGTGCAGGGTAAAGCCCATTTAGCATATCATTGCTTTATGATCCTCTATTCACTTATCTGAGAGAACAATCAACTATACTTAAAACTATCTACCTACTCTGAGGCTGCCCCTTAGAAAATAAACACAGCTGTGCTAACTGGGCTCCTTTTAAATTCAAAATGGGTATAAAAAAAGGGGGGGGCAGCAAATCTAATATGTTTTTTAGAAGCAAATTTTCCCCAAGAGGTCCATTTAACACCTTTTCATATGTTTTCCGACCTCCAATATTCCCTCTAACCCATTCTAACTTTTAACTGCTGATTTCAATCCATATTTCACTGACAAGCTAGCCACAATCATACAGGAATTCTCACTCTTTCCATCATCACCTCTACCTGCATCTGTACCCAAATGCTCTGCCTTTCTTCCTGTTACAGTGGAAGAAGTTTTTATGCTCCCATCAAAGGCAAACATATGGATGTTTCCCATCCTCTCTCTCCTTCTCAAGGATTTCTGCAACTCTTTTGAATCATTAGTCTTTCTCACTTCTATCAGCATGCAAGCATGCTCTAAGATTCCCCATCTTTAACAAGTGTTCCTGTGATCTTGCATCCCTCCCCAAGACTGCTCATATTTCTCTGCTCCACATCACAACAAAACTTATGAAAGTAGTTGTCTAATATGTATTGCCTATGTTTTCACTTCTAGTCATCTCTTTGTCCCCTTTCGTAGGGCTTCTGTCTTCCCTTCCAACCCAACACAACTGTTCATAACCAACCATCAACAGCTTCCATAATACCAAGGAAAACCTTCACTTCTTTGACCTCATTTTACTCTCAACATTAGTCTTTGGAGTTGCACTCTCTTGAAAAATGTTCATCTTTTGGCTTCCGTGAAACCAGCTCTTTAGGTTTCCTTTTATCTCATCACCCATTCTTTCTCAGTTCCTTTGCTGGAAAACCCAAACATATCAAAACACAAAAACACAATATATCAAGACTTATGGCAGGCTGAGAAAGCAGTGCTCAGAGGGAGATTTATAGCTTTAAGTACCTATATTAAAGAAGAGAAAATCTCAATTAGTAGCCTGATATTACAGAAATAAAAGGACTATAAAAGCATACTATGAAAAATTATTTGTCAACAGTTTGGTAACTTAGATAAAATAGGAAAATCTCTAGAAAGACTTACTCAAAACTTACTCAAGAAGAAATGAAAACTCTAAATGGACTTATAACAAATAAACACACAGAAATAGTAACATAAAACTTACCACAGGGGCACTTGGGTGGCTCAGTGGGTTAAAGCCTCTGCCTTCAGCTTGGGTCATGATCTCAGGGTCCTGGGATTGAGCCCCACATCGGTATCTCTGTTCAGCAGGGAGCCTGCTTCCCCCTCTCTCTCTGCATGCCTCTCTGCCTACTTGTGATCTCTGTTGGTCAAATAAATAAATAAAATCTTTTAAAAATAAATAAATAAATAAATAAATAAATAAATAAATCTTACCACAAAGAAATGCCGAGGCTCAGATGGCTTCACTGCTAATTCTGCTAAATATTTTAACGAAGAAAACCAATCCTCACAAACTCACTCAAAAATACAAGAAAACACTTCTCAATTAATTCTGTACAATCATTATTTCACTTTTGCCAAAACCAGAAAAAGATGATGTAATAAAATGAAATTATATCCCAATGTCTTTTATGAATATAGATGCAAAAATCCCCAACAAAATTTTAGCAAACTAAATTCAGCAACATATAAAAGGATGATACACCATAATCAAGTGGGATTTATCCAAAGAATGCAAAGCTGGTTCAAGATTGGAAATTTATTTTAATAAAATAGGGGAAAAAACAACATAATCAACTCAATAGATGTGGAAAAAGCAGCCAATGAAATCCAACACCCTTTCATGATAGCAACACTCAACAAGCTAGGAATAGAAGTGAACCTCCTCAAGCTGATAAAGAACATCAATGAAAAACCCACACCTAAAGTCATACTTAATAGTGAAAAACTGGTTTCTCTCTAAAATCAGAATCATAACAGAGATTTTTTTTCTGATTTTGCCCCTTTTATTCCATTTTGTACTAGAGGTTGTATCCAGGGAAATTAGGCAAGAAAAAGAAACAGCAGGCATCCATATTAGAAAGGAAGAAATAAAATTATTTGTATATAATGTATAAATAATGACAGCAGAGTTGCAAGATACATGATCAATATACAAAAAATCAGTATTTCTATATATGAACAATGAGCAATTTGAAAATGAAATTAAATAATTTCATGTAAAATACTGTGAAAAAGAATAAAATTCCTAGATATAAATTTAACAAGAGAAATTCAAGACTTCTACATTGAAATCTATAAAATATTACTGAAAGAAATTAGAGAGGATCTAAATAAATGGAAAGACATCCCATATTCATGGACCATTAGACTTATTGTTAAAATATCAGTAATCCCAAAATTGATGTTCAGATTCATTGCAATTCTTAAAATACTGGTTTTTTTTTCCACAGGAATTGTCAAGCTGATCTTAAAGTTCATATGAAATCCAAAGGACCCAGAATAAGCAATTTTGGAAAAGAAGAACAAAGATGGAAGACCCATACTTCCAAATTTCACAACTTACCACAAAGATAGAGTAATCAATCAATCAATCAATCAATAATAAATTTTTAAAAAAAGATAAAGTAATCAAAAGAATGTAGTATGGCGTAAGAATATATATATATATCAACTGAAAGTCCAGAAATAAACTTGTGTTTTTGTGGTCAACTGTATTTCAACAAGGCTGCCAAGATAATTAAAAGGGAAAGGAGTAGTCTTTCAATGATACTAAGACAACTCGATAACCACATGCAAAGTAATGAATTTGGACTACCTCACTTATACACAAATGAGCTCAAAATGGATCAAAAATCTAAATGAATGAGTTACAACTATAAAACTCTTAGAAGAAAACACAGAGAAATAAATCTTCATGTCATTGGATTAATCAATGGTTTCTTAAATTTGACACCAAAACACAAGTAAGAAAAGGTGAAAAAAAATAGGTAAATAGAACTACATAAAGCTTTAGCTTTATACTTTAGCTTTATACTCCTTTGTACTGCAAGTGCTACTAGAAAGAAAATAAAAATACAACCCACAAATTGGGAGAAAAGATTTGTAAATAGTATATAAGCACCTTTAAAAACAATAAACAACAACAACAAAAAACCACACAGAGACCATATCAAATGCTGATGAGAAAACAGAAAAACTGAAATCCTTCTTCTTTGTGGATAGAAATGTAAAATAATACAGTCACTTTGGAAATCTGTTTGCATTCCTCAAATTGTTACAAAGGAACATTATTTAACAATTAAAAAGTGATGCACTGATACATGCTATACAGAACAGATGAATCTTTTTTTTTTTTAAGATTTTATTTATTTGATGGAGAGAGACAGCTAGAGAGGGAACACAAGCAGGGTAGCGGGAGAGGAAGAAGCAGGCTCCCCACTAGCAGGGAACCTGACTCAAGGCTTGATCCCAGTACCCTGGGATCATGACCTGAGCTAAAGGCAGACATTTAACCGACTGAGCCACCCAGGCGCCCCAAGACAAGATGAATTTTGACAGCATACTAAGTGAAAGAAGCCAATCACAAAAGACCACATAAGGTATGGTCCCATTTATATTAAATGTCTAGAGCAGGCAAATGTATAGACAGAAAGCATTATTATTTGCCAAGGGTTGGGAAAGGGGTGAAGGGTAATGACTGGTAATGTATATGAGATTTTTGGTGGGAAGGTAGTGATAAAAGGATCTAAAATTTTATTTTGGTCGTGGTCACACAACTCTGTGAATATACTAAAAATGTAAATGCATATTTTAAGTGAGCAGATTTTATAGTATGTAAATTGTATCTTAATAAAGGTGAGAAAAGGGGAGCCTGGGTGGTTAAGCGTCTGCTGTTGGCTGGGATCATGATCCCAGGGTCCTGGGATCAAGCCCTGCATTGGGCTCCCTGCTCAGGGGGGAGCCTGCTTCTCTCTTTGCCTCTGCCCCCCCGCTTATGTACTCTCTCTCTCTCTCTCTAACAAATAAATAAAATCTTCAAAAAAAAATAAAGGTGAAAAAAATAATCTGGGAACCAAATGCCACATATTTAAAGGGAAGAGACACAAGTTTCCAGGATAAGATGCAAAGAGAGAAATATATGTCACTTAAAAATATTTCATTATTTTACTTGATAAAAATATTTTTATCAATATTTCAATATTTCAACTGTAAGAGTACATTAATTTTAATTTTAAATAGACTGGTAATTCCTGCATAGAAAATAACTCATAAATTATATGAGAGAGCTATGTATTCATGGACCCCCCATCTTAAAAGATTTGTAGGTAGAATGCAAATGAATTCAGATTATGACAATACTCAAACCCTTCCCCTAGGGCTTTGCATTGCATCCTCAAGAAACATAAAGATTACACCATAATAAAGATGATTATAAAAGTAGAGGGAAGGTCTGGCTGAGGATTACATCTAAATTTCCTCAAAACAGCAATTCCAGGTTACTGCCAAAATATCTATGAAGATATAGTACTTTGGGCAAAATACAGATTTCCTAGTAAGATTTTTTTTTTTTATGTACAGGGAATTTCATTCATTTGTTTTGATTTTTTAAAATAGACTTTATTTTTTAGGGCACTTTTAAGTTCACAGCAAAATTAAGCAGGTATAGAGATTTCCACATGCCCCTTGTCCCCACATTTGCACAGCCTTCCCCACTATTAACCCCCTGCATGGCAGTGGACATACATTAACACGTCATCTCTGCCCAAAGTCCATAGTTAAAATTTGGGTTCAAGCTTGGTGTTATATATTCTTTGTTTTATTTTGTTTTGTTTTTTGTTTTATATCTTGCTTTTTCTGCCCAAGGATTTGTCATGGACATTTTTTTCATATCCATTTACATATATCTGCTTCTTAAAAAACCAAATCACTTCTTAAAACACAAATCCATAGTATCCCATGCATTGGTAGGTATGGATTTACTTTAAGTAACTGTTTCCCTACTGATATTTGAGTAATCTCTGATTTTATGGTATTATTCTAAGAATATTCTGGTAGACAAATTTGTGTTTTTATCTTTTTAAATTTTTTTAAATTAACATATAGTGTATTATTTGTTTCAGGGGTACAGGTCTGTGAATCTTCAGTCTTTCACAACACCCAGCACTCACCACAACACATACCCTGCCAAACATCCATCACCCAGCTACCACATCCCCCTCCCCCCTCCCCTCCAGCAACCCTCAGTTTGTTTCCTAAGATCAAAAGTTTCTTATGGTTTGTCTCCTTCTCCAGTTTTGTCTTGTTTCATCAATAGATGAATGGATAAAGAAGATGCGGTGTATATATACAGGAGAGAACATTACACAGCCATCAAAAAATAAAATCTTGCCATTTGCAATGACATGGATGGAACTAGAGAGTATTATGCTAATAAATACGTCATTTGGTGTTGTATATTCTATGGGTTTGGAGAAATGTATAATGGCATATATCCACTATTGTAATATACAGGAGAGTTTCATTGCCCTAAAAATCCTCTGTGCTCTGCCTATTTCTCCTTCCCTCCCCACAAACCCTAGTAGTCACTGATCCTTTACTATCTTCACAGTTTTGCCCTTCCTAGAATGTCATATAATTAGAATCATATAATGTATAGTTTTTTCAGATTGGCTTCTTTCACTTAGTAATATGCCTTTAAGTTTCCTCCACATCTTTCAGAGCTTGATAGCTCACTTCTTTTTAGCACTAAATAATATTCCATTATCTGGATGTACCAGAGTTTATTTATCCGTTGACTTTGCTTCCAACTTTTGGCAGCTATGAATAAAGTTGCTATAAACATCGTGCAGATGTAAGTTTTCAGGTCCAGGTCATTTGGGGGAAATACCAAAGAGTGGGGAAATACCAAAGAGAGCGATCACCACCCAGGGTCCTGGGATTGATCCCCGATCCCAGCAGGGAGCCCGCTTCTCCCTCTCCCTCTGTCCCTCCACCCCGCTTGTATTTTCTCTTACTCTCTCAAATAAATGAATTTTAAAAAATCTTTAAAAAAAACTGTAAGATTCAGTCATAAAAATAAACGTACCTAAAGAGGAAACATCAATTCTAAATCACATTGTCATATGACAAGGATTCAAATTCTAGGAGAGTTTTAAGAAAGGAAATTGTAACTTTGGACTTTTCTATACTAGTGTTATTGGTCATTTATGAAAGTGGAAGACAAATATTCTCTCAGAGATGCAAGGGCTCTGACAAGCTGTTACCCAGGTAACCTTCTTTCAAAACCTACTTGAACTCTAAGATAAAGCAAATTAAGAATTCAGGCATGCAGAAATTATTGTGTAAGAAGAGGGGTGATAAATATAATTTTCCCTACCCTCCCTGATTAGAACATAATCTCCCACTATAGGTCTCTAGGACTCTGTACTCTCTGGATGACACTTGTCACAGTTGCTGGCGTATACATGTTGCTCTAACTGTTTGATCTATGTCTGTCACCCCCACTATACTGTGTGGTCCTTGCAAACAGGTGGTATGTGCTATTGCTCACCTTTGCAGGTATTCCTGCCAACCACAGGATGCTGTTCCTTCTTTGTGAAGAAAAAGAACCTGGCACTTCTTCTGTTGTTATGTCTTCACTCAAATGTAATTTATCTGTGACCTGTGTCTCCTTTGTTAATGTCTCAAGTACCAGGACAAAGCTGCATTTATTCCTGCGCAGTGCCCAGACTAAAGAGTCACTCAATTCATATTTGCTAAATTACTGAACATAATTCCCTGCCACACCCTCTCCCCCACCTTACATCCCTGCCACACTCTACAACCAAAGGCCATATGCTTTTTCACACTTCCATGCCCTTATTTCTCTTTTTTTTTTAATTTAATTTTATTTATTTGAAAGAAAGAGAGGGCAAAAGAGTACAAAGCAGGAGAGGCAGAGGGGGAGGGAGAAACAAGCTCCCCGCTGAGCAGGGAGCCTGATGTGGGACTCAATCCCATGACCTGAGCCAAAGGACCTGAGCCAAAGGCAGACACTTTAACCAACTGAGCCACCCAGGTGCCCCCACTTCCATGCCTTTATATATATTGTTTTTGCCTCTGATTTCTTGCCCACCTTTTCTGTTTCATGAAGTCTCAGAGCATTTCAGCCAGCTCCAGCCTTGTTTCCTCTGTCAACACTTGGGCAGAATTTGCTGCTTCCACAGCAACTGAACTATGTCATACTGAAATTATTTTCTCATTTGTTTGTCTAGCACATGAAATGGTGGGCTTCTGAGGGCTATGATTTTTACTTTCCCAGCTTTAGGTACCATGTTTCCTAACTCATAGTAAATGCTCATTAAATATTTGTTTTTTAAAAAATGAACCTACTGAAGGAGCCTCATGGGCATGTAAGTAGTTGTTTATTCAGAAAGGTTTCATTGGGCCAAATTTGAATTAGCAAAATAAAAATAGATACCATGCATTGAAGGAGAGTGTGCGAATGATGAGCAGGCATTTCCGAATTTACCTGAGCTTGGTTTCAGTATGAAGGAGGATTTTGTCCTCCCTGTTTGTGTCAGAGGACACAGAACTTTCCAGGTCTGGTAAATGCAGCTAAGCTCGAGGTTTAGGTCCATCACACTGAAATTATTTTCTATCTTTTGGTTACAGTCATGAAGTTTTACTGCTTTCAGGCTCTTCCCTCAACATTGAAAGATGAAAAGAGGAAAATTCTTCAGTGTCTCAAGCATTTTAATTAATAATTAAATCAAGAAATGCCCCTTATCAAAATTTCCCTTGATCTGTTGTACTAGGCTAATTTTCTCTGTCATGTGAAAGTGCCATAATTTTTGGTACTTAATGGATTTGAAGTTTAATGGGAAGATTTAGTTAATCTTTTAAAATCTGGTTTTAGTTAATATATTCTTTCTTAGCTATAGACACTATAGTTAGATTTGCCTGGTCTATAATTGGTCTCACTTTTTTTAACTTTTTTTTGCTGAGGTTTTTTTTTTCCTGCTCTTGAAAGAATGACATAATCTTAACTCCACCTGCCTATTGATGAGAGTTTTCATGTTTCATGTAGAGTTGCCTTTTAAGTAGCACTCCTGCTGAGAAACTGTTTGCACATAAGGAGAACCGAAGTGTACAGCCTTGCCTGAAAGAACACAAACAAATTGGGTTGGACAAAGGGATCTGAATAAACTGAGAAGCAACATAACCTAATAGACCCATGGGTCAAAATATGCTAAAAAGAATTCAAATTGCTATTATAAATTCATCTGGAAAATGTCCTACAAAAGTCAGTACTTTCAATCTCACATAAACGCATCCTATTAAAACCGGAAAGGCCAAGGTATTACAAGAACAGCTTCACCATTCTTTTAGCATAACAGAAATATGAATGTCCTAGAAAGCAGTCTCAAATCCTATCTTTCACAATGCAAATTCATTTTATAAAATTTGGAAAGTTCTAGAAGCAGCCAAACATGGGAGCAAGGGTTGCTGGGGATACCATTTCTTTTACATAAGAAAAGGTGAGGTATGTTGGTTCTTGCCTACAAATGCAAAAAAAATGGAAACCTGAGAAATTAAAGTTCCATTGTTAATCAATCAACCTAATTATCACCACAAATATTGCTGATGTTTAATTACTCTTCTTACTTCTGATTTGATCTTTGCAAAGAAAAGGTACTAGAATAGGACTCAGGGGTTCAGGAGTCTAGTTTCAATGCTGCTATATGCCCATGGGTAAATCTTTTCATCTTTTTGGGTTCCAATTTCTCTATTTATAAAATTAAGAGGTTGAATAAAATTATTTCAACTTTGGTTTTGTAACTAAAGTCAGTTATATAAAATTGAGATTTAATCATGATCTGGAAATAACAAGATGAAAATCTGACAAAACTTAAGAGAGGATATTTGACTTAAAAGACAAAAAACAATATTTAATTCATAATTTGCCATGTCACCATCTATAGATAAGACTGGTGTCAAAGGCTTAAACAGAAAAATGGTAAAACTATAAGCCAAGAAAGGCAAATAAATTGCCGATGGCATGCCAACACTACCTGACTGGTTGAGGCTGTCTAGAGAAGGATATAGAGGGTTTTAAGGCCAAGTCTGAGTTCAGTGGGAAAGAATGCTGTGATTTATTAGTACTGTCTACTGTGGGCTCAGAAGAGAAGAGTAGTAGCGTATGCAGGATATTTGCCACATAAAACAATATTCTAACCATGTATAGTGTCTGAAGACTTAGAACGGCCTCTATTCTCAATGCAACAGCCTATCATTTGTCACATGAAATACAGCAAAATGGAACTTTAAAATGGAAGTAACTTCTTTCGGGCTCTTAATTATTGTGTAAATATAAGATTAAAGCAGAAAAGCTAGCTGCAGCTACATTCATCTTTTGTGTAGCAGTAGTAGAGGCTCTAGAAATTTATGGGGCACACAGCTGCCCAGAATAAGTACTCCACCTTCAGCCTCTCTTGCAGATAGATGGGGCTATTTGACTAAGAGCTGACCAATGAGATATCAGAAGAAGTGATGTGAGCAGCTTCCAGGTTGTGCTCTTTCCCCTTCCTGCTGGTTCCAAGGCCGACTGGGTGAAGGGGAGCCATGAGGGAATGACGGTAGGGTAACACCTGGAGTCACTATATCACCATATACTGCTGACACACGGAAAGTTACTCTCATGCTCAAGCCACTATAATTTCAAGTCTCTCTTAAAGACACGTACCTCACCTAATAAAATAGTTAGTTTGGGATATGGAAATGTGCACAAGAAGCACATGTCTTCTTACAGGAAATGTGATTTAGGAGAAAGTCATTCCCATTATGTGGATATTCCCAGGCAGTTAGCATTCCCAGGCACCAGGTAGCAGTGCAGCTGCCAGGCAAAACTTGTACATGTTTATTTCTTACACTAGGCTACATGGTTCAAAGCCAGCCAACCATCTGTTTATAAATAAAGTTTTATTGGAACACAACCATATTCACTTGTATGTTGTCTATGGCTGCTTTCTGAGCTATGATAGCAGAGTTGAGTAGTTCTGACAAAGACCATATGGTCCACCAAGATTAAACTATTTACTATATGGACCTTTATGGAAAAAGCTTATTGGCCCCTGACATAAGAGATGGAAGCCTTGGACACCTGGGTGGCTCAGTAGTTTGTCTGCCTTCAGCTCAGATCATGATCTCAGGGTCCTGGGATGGAGCCCCACATTGAGCTCCTTGCTCACTCAGCCAGGGAGCATGCTTCTCCCTCTGCCTCTGCCTGCCACTCCCCCTGCTTGTGCTTTCTCTCTCTCTCTCTCTCTCTGGCTGTCAAATAAATAAACAAAATCTTACAAAAAAAAAAAAAAAAAGGAAACCTTTCACCCACAGGAACTCTAACTGAACTAATTTCAGATACCACTTTGTTTTTAATTTCCTTATGGCAGTTTGTCACATCTCTGTGTTAATATTCCATATCGTATTTTCAATTTATCCAAATTCTCTATTTTTTATCAAAGAACCACTTAAAACCTTGTAATCTTTCCTCACTTCTCCCCCAGTAGTAATTTCACTTGAGTGCCACTTAACCCAGTGGCTATTTTCACAAAAAGATACTATCTCTTCCCCAAGAATTAGTGCATTACAAAGGGGAGCTGGGAAAAGTAGGACAGTGAGGCACAATCTCCTGGCTGCTGTGCGGCTTAGTGACAGATTCCCATACCTGATCTCACAACCAGTGAAGTCCAGGTTCACTCTCTGAATTCAAAGGTCACTGAGAAACAGTGCCTTTCCAACACTGTGAAAGAACATGTATCTACATGTGAAGAAAACAAGACTTCATGTGAAATCCAAGAATGTTATGGGTCTATTCTAGCAGAAGTTTTAGGAGATAATCCAGACTGAGTCTTCAAAGGTGAATTTGAATTGAAAGGAATTTTAAATAGAAAGAAAAAGTGAGACTAATGAAGAATATCCTGCATTTATCTCAATAGCAGTCAAATAATCAAGGGAAAAGCAAATGTGTTTCTAAATGTAAATTTAAAACCACCCATGTCAGAAGTGGACATCCAACTAACAGTGAAAAGTTCAAAACGTTGTCTCTAAAATTGCTGGGCTCTTGAATTCATTCTTTCAATATGTTTAAAAAGAAACATTAAGAATCCTAAGCTATTAAGAGGTGATAAAGTCTTTGCAAAAATAGCTATGATCAAAATTAAGAAAAGACAAAGAAACTCAATTGGTATATGTGGACACATTAAAAAAGCTGTGCCTGTATTTTAATGCATTTTAAATTAAATTTATTTCATATAACCATCATCTATAACATGTCTTAGTACCTATGAGACTTCAGAATCTAATCTAATTAAAAACAAAATATTCATGTTCAGAAAATCCAACATTGTTGAAAGTAGGAAATGTTTTAAAATTATATATAGCTATGTCGATATTCAGAATATGCACTAATTTTATTATGCTTATTATCCTTCAGAGCTGTGCTATCTAACATGGTAGCAACTAACCACATGTGGTTTTGAAATGTGGTTAGTCCAAATTTAGATAGCATAAAATACACACTGAATATTGAAGACTTAGTGTAATAAAAAGTGTAAAATATCTCCATCTTTTACATTTTGATTACCTATTGTAATGATAATATTTTAGATATGTTGGATTAAATAAAACACACTATTAAAACGCATCCTTTTTCAGCTTTTTAAATGTAATTACTAGAAGACTTTAAATTATGTGTGAGGTTGGCATTGTATCTCTGTTGGACAGTGCTAGTCTTGAGTATCGCAGAGTATACTCTAGCTCAGAGAAACTTACCACCACAACACTGGTACTCAGTAAATGTAAACTGTGTGCTGGATACCTCAATGAGATTAAAAATCATTCTGTCTACGCCCAATGAATCTAGCAAATTTAAAGTCTCTAACCAGAAATTAAGAAATAAAATGTTCAGATCCCATTGCTCTCCTTGCTTTTTCCATCTGAATTTCATTGATTCCAAAGGGAAGATTTTCTATGTGTGCAGAGCAAGATGGGATATTAGTTATAAACTGAGAGGGAAAGAGATGGCCCCAAATAGCACAATCAACAAGAGAATGGTATCCATGTGGGACACAATAACTACACTTGGGATAAAATTTGACCCAAAATAACCCCCTTTTAAAAGACAAATATTTAGTCCCTTCCATTATTTATTTAGGTGAAAACTTCTTCTAGTGTTTTACCTTCACAATCAGCTGAGGGTATAGCGTGGTATAGAAATCAATGAAAAAAGGCTTCTACAGAAAAACACTCATTGCTTCCTAAGGCTCTTCACTGATAGGCTCTCCACAAATAATCAAGATAATATTGCTTAGCATATGAACTCTAAAGCATCATATTACAAAGTACTTATTTTACTGTAACAGTTCTGAAAGGCTGACTTGGTTTCCTGGCTATCTAATTTTACCTTAATGAACTATTTTATTCAATGAATCACTATTCTTGTAAATTCTTCTACTTCACAGAACAGAAGGCGACAGCTAACAGCATGTGCCGGCTCACAGTGCCGGCTTGCCTCTAGCCCTGTTGCTTTGAATGATTTACTCAGGATAGAGATATTTGACCCTGCAGAAAGGCAGTCCTTTGGATTTCCTCCTAAAGCCCACTTGAAAGTTATCTCCCACTGCTCTTTCAATGTCAAGCCTTGCCAAGAATAAAAGTGCTGTGTCACTCACTCCACTGGTTCTTTGTCCCTAAACAGATGAAAAGTCCTTGTTTTCACTTCTAAGATGTCAGAGAATGAAAAGAGAGAAAAGTAATTTCAGTGCCCAGAAGTGGGGATGCCTGTGTGGTCATTTCCAAACAATATCAGTCACTCTGAGGTCAATAGGAGAATATGAAGGCTGATTCTTCTGTTTCTAATTCACAGGTAAAGAAATACTTGTCAAAAAAAAAATCCATACTTAATTATTATTTTTTAATTTAATGAGAGGACAAAGGCAAAAAGAAGTTGTATTACATGTTCAGAACATGGTTTCAGGGGCACCTGGGTGGCTCCGTCGTTCAGCCTCTGCCTTTGGCTCAGGTCATGATCCCAGGTCCTGGGATCAAGCCCTGCATTGGGCTCCCTGTTCAGCGGAGAGCCTGCTTCTCCCTCTCTCCCTCCCCCTGCTTGTGTTGCCTCTCTCACTGTGTCTCTCTCTGTCAAACAAATAAATAAAATCTTTAAGAAAAAAAAAAAAAAAACATGGTTTCATTCATTAACAGGGATCGTGATCATGGGAATGACAACCCTACCTCCTACGTCCAACTTAACCAACCTGCAGCAGGATCACCCAGCTATACCTAACATACAATTAATTGCTTGGAGGCTTTTAATACTTGGATAGACAGAGGGGAGCAGTGATGTACATGGCAGATTTTAGTTCTTGGACTGATGAAGGTTGAGAAGGGTTTACACAGGGGCCTTGGGGAAAAAAAAAGTTGGGAAAAACAGAGAGAGAGAAAGGATAAAATGGTAATCCCAACCAGCCTGTGAGACTACGTCGAACCTTCCTAAGAAAGGAAAGGAAAGGCCATTAGGATGTGGGAACTTTTAAGATTCTGGATATAAGCTTGAGAATGAGAAGGACGGAGAGTAGCTCCACCAGTGTCCAGAGGTGTAAGCAGGCTAAGATGCAGCGAGGGAAGCCAGGGGCAGCCTGGTGTGGGGCTGATGGATCTTTCATCAACGGCGGCTGAAAGAGTGAGCATACATACGGGAAGTACCACATTTATCGATTTCCTCTGTCTGTATCAGTGTCTTGCCATCAATTTCTTCCTCGTTTTCCTGCCATCCCAGTCTTAACAGCCACAATGTCAACATAATCCCTTTTTTTAAAAGCCATTCATCAATAGTTTTGGAGAATGTGATAGATGGGAATCACTGTTTCCGTTAAAACCTCTGTGCAGCCGCAGAAAGCTGTAGGACTAGCATGGACACAGCAGCAAAAAGAGTGTTGTGCTCCACCCCCCAGCACAGCAAAGTTCTCACAAGTCCCACCTACAGGCATTGCAGCCAGATGCTTCCTGAGGGGGATGATTCCTGGGGTGCACAGAGAGGCAAAAGATTAGAGGTCTTGATCACGGGCAAAAGTGAGACAAAGCTGAGGAGACTTTGAAGAGGGGCTGAGGTCAGCCAACACTTTCACGTGTCCTCCTTCATACACGAAGCCTGGAGAAGTCTATGTGCATTCAGAGCTCATGCAAATTTTCTACCAGAGAATGAAGCAGGAGTCAGCAGGAAGAAAGAATCCCCAATCTAGGAGTGAATATATAACATATTACTACATAAAACTTGTATAAAATATAAAAAATAGAATAGAATAAAAAATAGAATAAATAAAAATAATAAATAAAGTAGAATAGAATAAATAAGATAGAATATAGAACATATTATAACATAAAAAAGAAGAGAGAGAATAAAGCTGGTTCCATATATTAGATGGGACTTTTTCATTGGAGTATACATTTCAATATTAATCTCATATTACCCAGTAATGTATTCATGAACATAATAGTAAATTTTTTTGAAAATTAAATTATCTTTTAAATTCTCTGGGAAAGTATTACAAGGAATTTGTCGTAACACCCCTCATTAAAACATTGCCCATTAAATGCATCTATTTTGTGTAATTGGATTTTTACATCCCATTTTCTCAAAATGAAATGTAATTTATATTAAATTCAACATATTTTATCAGGTACTTAATATGTGCCATGCTTTGAGCTAGGTCCTAGGGATTCAAAGATGAATAAAACATAGTTTTTAACCTTAAAGAGGTCATGGATTATCAGAGACAATATTTATGATAACATGTGGAACAAAGCATTAAAAAAGAAGTGATTAATTCAGCACTAGTTGGAAGAAAGCTGGGAAAGCGTCATGACTCTGAAGCTGGATATTAAAAGATGATGAAGAATATGCCAGGTAATTCAGAAAGAAAGGAATATTCGAAACATAAAGAGAATATGTACCTGGTTGAGGAATTATTTATAATAACCAAATTGTGGAAGCAGCCCAAGTGTCCATCAATAGATGAATGGATAAAGAAGAAGTGGCATATGTATATACAAAGAAATATTATTCAGCCATAAAAAAGAATGAAATCTTCCCATTAATAACAACATGGATGGAACTAGAGAGTATTATGCTAAAAAGTGAAATAAGTCAGTCAGAGAGACAAATATGATCTCATTCATATGTGGAATTTAAGAAACAAAACAAATGAACAAAGGAAAAAAAAAGAGAGAGAGAAAGAGATAAACCAAGAAACAGACTTTTAACTATAGAGAACAAACTGATGGTTGTCAGAAGAGTGATTTTGGGGGGATAGGTGAAATAGACGATGGAGATTAAAGAGTGCACTTATCATGATGACCAGTGAATAACATATAGAAGTGTTGAGTCACTATACTGTACACCTGAAACTAATCAAACATTATATATTAACTATACTGGAATTTAAAAACTTAGATTCCAAAAAAAAAAAAGGTAAAAAGACCAAAAAAAAAATGTACCTGGTAGAAACTGGATGAAGGATACACAAGACCTCTCTATGTCATTTAATCAAATATCTGGAATCTATATTTCAAAATTAAACATATTTAATATGCTAATTATCACATGTATTAATATGCATGGTAATTGGGAAAAATAGCACAAGTTATCCTGGGTGAGGGGTAGGGATGGGAGGATGTTGGGCTCAGTTTGTACTGCAGAAAAATAAAGCCAGCAGGAAGTGAAAAATTCTTGAAACAGTGGAAATAGAAGATAAAAAAACCAAAAGAGGTATTTTGAGGTAAGACAAGCAAAAGTCTTCCATGATTCTGATAGTAGAGATAAAGAGAATTTTAAGATTGGGGTAGAAATGCATGCTGTTAATCATTATAACATAACCAAGGATGTTTTTATAGTGAAAGATGATGAGTTCCACTTGTAACTATTGAAATTGAGTATCAATACCCAAGTGTGACATGGCATTGGAATTCAAGAACAAGGTCTTATAATGTGAACTTCCTTTGTTGTTTGAGAATATTCAATTCTGCAAAAGAAGGCAGAAAAACAAACAGGATGGACTGAACACACAAGAAATGTTAAGCACAGTATAAATTTTAATAGATGAAACTCATAGGATATGTTGTTTTGTGCACATAATGAGTAAGCAAGTAATTGGTGAGATACATGTAGAATTCATGTGATATGTTAAATTTTGACTAGTTAAGGTAGTTATAGGTTAAGGTAGTAACCTATAACCTATAACACATAGTAAGGTAGTTACAGGTTAAGGAAGTAACCTATAACACATGTCAACAATCCATCAGTGGAACAAATAAAAAGCAATAGTGTTGTTTAGAAAATGAAGGGCATAAAAAGACAAAATCAAGCCACCCCTCAATTGACAGCTACGTCACCCTCAAAATCAGTCACTCAGGAGTGACATCCAGGAGGCCTCAGGCTGACCCAATGTGCACTCTACCCAAAAAACACACATAAGATCTATGGCTATTTAGCAGGCTAATTGACAAGCTACAGCTATGTACAGATGTTCTTGTCCCTGAGTGGCTCCTATAGAGCAAGTACGTATCATTGGCCCAGGACTCTTTCTTTCTGTGAACCCCTATGTCCAACCTCACCTCTGGTCCTCATAAGCAGAACTTTAGCAGGGAGGACTAAGATGGCAGAGAGAGACAGAGAGGCTATGTGAGCCTTCTAAGCCCCAGTCTCAGGTTTCATAGTTCTTTCCTCTGCTTCTACCCTAATCCAGGAATGTCAATTTACCCCATCTCTTTGCCCTTGTTTGTTATTATATGTCTCAAATTGATTTAATAAACCATGTGACTCCAGGACTGTAATTTGGTCTATGAACCTTTTTGCCCTTTGACTTCCCAGATAGCATGCCTCATAGCATACTTGGAATGTACAAAGTAGTTCCCCATCTGACAGGTCTGCACTAGAAGATTATAATCACTCAGATAGATAATCCAACTAGGCCCCAATTACCATGGTTTAACATGGTTAGTTTTTTGGTGTATGCAAGCTTTCAACAAATGTAAAACCCCACGGGTTAATCAAGGCCCTTCCTTTGAAAAAGTACAAGCTACCTCTCTATATCTATTTCTAAAACCACAAAGCAAACCTTTTTTTTTTTTTTTTTTTCAAAGCAAACCTTTTGCGGACAAAAACCATGCCCTATTTTTCATTGTCTCTCCATACCTAGCCTATCACCAGCCACAGGGTACATACCTACTGCATTTTGCTGAAATGAAGACTAAGTTTCAATTGAAATTGAAGCCACGCTGGAAAAATTAGGATTTGTTCATACGACAGAATATTTTGCAGATTTTTAAAAAGAGATGAAAAACAATTTACAAACTGCTATGGAACAATCTACCAGATTTACTGTCAAGAAAAAAAAAATCAATGTGAGGAGCAGTTTGTATAGCTGTTAATATTTTTTATTTAAAAAAATGTAGACAGATATTTGTACATGCATAAAATTTGTGGGAGAATACATGGTACATTGATTTTAGTGGTTGACTCTAGGAAGGGTAACTGGCGATTGTAACATGCAGCAGAAAGAGGACTTGCTTTTGTTTTTCTGCTTTTAAAATTTGTGGAAGTTTGCATTCATGACATTTCCTGAAAATAAAGATGAAGTAAAATTATTAAAGATATATTTTTAATGTCAGATTTTTTTCTAAAATCTAAAATCTAAAATCTTTCATCAAAAATATGTAAAACTCAATGCAGTAAACAAATATATTTCAATTCATATTTATATCTATAGTGTACTGTCCTCCACTGTTAAATGGAAGATTTTTCATTGGAGATTTGCTGTAATTCCCAAAATAAAAGGCTGTAGACTCTAACTATGTTGTATATTTGGTTTTATATTTAGAACACATTTCTTTCAAGCTAGTATGTCACAAGAAGCCCTTAGCCCACTGAACCCTGTTCAATTCTAGAGTTTAGTTAAACTCCAGGTTAGTTGTTTGCACAAATGTCACAAACCAAAAAAACTTTTCTTCTTTTTTCCTTTCTTTCTGGGAGGTAGTACTTAGGAAATTAAGACCCAAATTATGAATTTTACCCTTCAGAAACAAGACTGAGAAGAAAATGAAAGAAATACACCTTAGTTTTCTCATCTATAAAATGGAAATAATAGGAATAACCAGCTTGATAATACATATAAAACCCACAAAAGTGGTAATTGTAACTAACATAGCTTAAAGGTCAAATGAAGATATGCTAGTTCTATATAAATATTTATGTCTAGAAAACTTAAGTTTTTTGTCTTATTTAAGTAGAACTGTAAATGCCTAATGATGCTTGGTGGTGACTATTATCTTCCTATCACAGCTTGGCACACATCTCTCCCAAATATCTATGATTACTTCTTTGAATCGGAAGTGGCTCATCTCCTAGTGTATTCACAATTAACGGTTTCCAATGGCTTTGGTAAACAAAATTATTGTTTAAATTTCTTGCACAGTTGTAAAGTTCTAATCCAAATCTAAAAATCTAAAACAGCTTTGTAAATACTGGTTTAAGAAAAAGAGGCATGCTATATATTAATCTTTGAGCATTGAAAAACTTGGACTAAGATCTTAAAGATAACAAGAATACACATTTGGGAGGAAGAGCATTAAATCCATCTTCCTAAGGACTGATATGAAGATGAATTTTAAAACAATTCATCCTGATTTGGTTAAATTGACCAAGTAATCACCTATAGTCCTTTTTTTACTACTTTTATAAATACAGGAAGGATGTCATTTATTTAGAGCTTTAGCAAAGAATCACATTGGTGTCTTAAACATTCCAAAGAGGTTTCTACTTCAGTGACTAGTCCTTGAGAATAAAAATAAACCAGACTAAGTCACCTTCAGGTTTACATGCTGTGAACCAACAATTATCTAATCATTTATTTTAGTGATGTCTGTAATACCAACTACTTACTTTGAAAATGAATATCCATGGTAGTTAGTGAACATTCAGACCTATGATCCTACCAGGCAGGGAAAAACAAATGGATGGAAGAAAAGATTGAAGATGCACAATTGGACAAGAAGGTAGGGTGTAGAATAAAAAACACAACAGGGTCAGTCATTGGAGAGCAACTACCCTGCAAACCCAGACCTCCTCCAGCCCTTGACTGATGCTCATTCTCAAGCCTGCTCACCACCACAAAGGGACAGAACTAGCTGCTGCTTCAAGAGGCTGCTCTTTGCCTAGCAGTGACCTGCCTAGAAGTGTGGGGGTGTGAGTGTGGGTCGGTGTGAACAAAGCAGAATGCTTACACAGATCTCCTGTTACATAAGAGGGGAGGAGGGAAGGCCAGGGAGTGAGGATAAAAGACATATCTGGAGGAGCATGGATGAAGGACCACCTTTGGCAGGAGATCTTTATTCTATGACTCAGATAGGGAAAGAATCAGGATGATTTTCAAATTCAATTATTTCTGAGACCTAGCTGATTTTTAGTCCACTAAATTCCACAGCTGGAGAAAACAAACTGTGAAATCTGTTCAGATTAACAATGAAATAGTATCAAAACACATGCTTAAAAAGAAAAGAGAAAAGAAAAAACAAAACCCAGAAAACTCATCAAGTCCTCTGGAGCCTAAAAAGTAATAAGAGAACACATGTATTTGAAATGAGGAAAATTATTCACAACCATCTTTACGTCATGTAACACTCCCTAAAAATGTTTGTTTTATTTTATATATTCACTAAATCACTCATTTAATGTTTTCCATAGAAGAAGTACATTTCATGTGATAAAAGCCTTGTTCTAAGCTGGGATTGAAGAAGAAACAAGCAGCTAGGGAAGCCCAGGCCTTCCTTTCTGCATGAAGATGTTGGCCAAAGCCTGAGGAGACCAAGAATGCATGCCACCATTGTCAGGAAGAGAGCAAGAGTCAAGACACGAAGAACAGAGAATTTCTAGCCACCTCATGAACAAGGCTAGTCACTCCTTCTTCCTGTGAGGAGAGAGTGAGAGAGTTCACAGTTTGGAGGCTACAGGCATCTGGTGGGTAGAGGCCCGGGATGCTACATCCCCAATACACTCCTGAGAAGGTAGAAGTGTTGGTAAAATCCCTGTGTTACAAAAGGAACATGAAGAGTGTGTTTCCCCTCATAACCTTAAATTCTAAATAACATGGGTTCCTCACTGTCCCCATGAATCTCCCACAAACTTGTAGTCTGGTCCCTAGAACATACTAGGCACTTTCACACCTCAGGGTCTTCATTCATCCTGTGCCTTTTCCCTGAGTTCATTCTCCTCATTCCTACCCATCTTGTCTTCCCCAATTATTGCAATCCTCTTCCTCTTTGAGGTGATCTGCAGGATCCTCTCCCTTTAAAATCTTTCCCCAACTCCCCATCCCCATGGGGAAATGAATTCTGGCACTCTCAGTTGCTTTATCACCTTGGGCAATTGAGCCTCACTTTCCCATCTCTAAAGCAGGAACTTATCTCCTCAGGGCTAGTGTAAGGATGAAAGCAGGCAGTCATGCCTGGTTGCTAACTGGTGTGTAATAAATGTCCCCTTCCCGTCTGCACTCTGAGACTGAAACTGAACTAATTTCCTGTCTCTTTGTTAAATAAGCCTGGGACCAAGCATATATTCCTGTGACGATGTTAAAAAATACTGGGACAAGCAAAAATAACTTAGCTATTTGCTCTAGGAAATATTTGTTCCTGAAAGATACAACTGTGAGCCAACTAAAATAGTTTACATATCAAGAGAGAGTTTACTCATCAAGACTCATTTCGATCCCCTTGCCTCACTGTGCTTATCTATCCAAAACTATTATGTCACACTGCTAGTTTGACTTTGTTTATAAACCTTTAAGCTTGATTAAGCTTTGCTTAATCAACACATCGTTTCAGAGATTTGACAGTTGACACCTCTTTGCCTTAATTGAGATTCAATAGCACTTTGCCTAAACTTCTAATACAGCACACAGCCATAACTTTATTATTGGTGATAAGCCAATTATCTTCCTTCCTCTATAAAGCGGTTAGCTTCCAGAAAGCAAAACTGTGTCTTTTCGTCTGTGATTCCAGTGTTCATCTTCATAGTTTGCCAACAGTTGAGTCAGAATATAAAACAACACATTTTTCCTTGAGTGAATGAATGAACGGTCATCCTTGAGGTCACAAATCCACTTCTAATCCACCAACCTAGTGGTTTCACGGAGGCTGATTCCCCACAGAACACTTGGCAATGTCTCGAAACATTTTTTATTGCTGTGACTTGGGGAAGGGGGCACTACAGACATCTGGTGGATAGAGGCGGGGGATGCTGCTAGATCTTCTACAGTGCACAGGGCAATTCGCACACAAAGAATTAGCCGCCCAGAATGTCAACATGGCCAAGGTTGAGAAATCCTGCCTTAACCTGGCATATAGGTTGAGAAGTCCTGTCCTACCCTGGCACTTTCTCCATTCTGCTTTGGTCTGGTGAGGCTTATCTGGAATGCAATGCACCAGCTCCCTGCCCTCCCCCCATCTCTGGTCAGATTCAGCCAATGGGACGTACAAGCAAGGGATCAGAATATAGCAAGGGAACAGGGACCAGGCACTTAGTTCCCCAGTCCCCTGCCTGGCAGACCACAGGTGCTGAGGGGCTGCTCTTTCTTGGGTTCCTCTACAAAAGCCACCATCCCTCCCCAGAGGCCCAACAGCTACAGCTCTCCCCAGGTTCTAATAACTGTCCCCATCCCTTTGCCCCATGGGCTTTGTCTTGGTAAGTGCTTCTTCTGTTGATAACATTCACCGTCCTTCATTGGTTTCCCTAATAATTAGCTTCTTCCTTAAATGCTCCTCAATTGGACTCTACTTGGGTGTGCCATCAGTTTTGCAAGGAATCCTGACTGATATACCTACTAGGGGAGACACCAGGTAAAAAGATGGCAGAACACATCTCCATCAGGCTGGTATGTCTCGTGACACAGGAGTAGCAACTCTGGTTCAAAATAATATTAACAGAGTGTCAGGACTCCTTAGAAAGGACATCCGTGCCTCTGAAAAGGCTGTTTTCATTTATATCCGTTTGGAACTAATGTGGTCCCTAAGCGCGGAAACTCAAGGGTGCATTTTAAAGTTGTTCCTGAGGGAAAGGGAGAAAAAAAAAAAAGGCAGCTTCACTTCTAAGCCTTAGTAAAGTGGTTTTAGGGTGGTAAAAACCCATTATACTTTAGCAAAAACAACCACATCAAACTATAACATTTATACTGAACGGTGAACACCATTCCAGTAGCCTCTCTAGCATGTGGGGATTGTGAAAGAAAAACTGTGAAATAAAATTTTTGATCTACTTATCTCAATTCAGAAATTGTTGAAATTTAGAAATTTGTAAACAAGTAGGAAAAAAACCAACAGAATAAACAAACTTTTCTCAAAGACCAAAAGAACCTATGATTACTCTGATTTTTAATTTAATATGGGTTGCAATATTTACTGAGGCCCTTCTATACAACTAATATTCGGAAAAAGAGACGGTATTTGAAATGGGAAAAAAGCAGCCTAACATTTTTACTGGTATAGGGAACCACAAGTCCAGGTATAAATCTTTTTAGCACTGTCAAACCTGGAAAGGGAGAATTATATAATAGAAAATACAAGAGCAGGGCTGGAGGTCCTTATGCAGATGCAAGCTGATTAAAATTAGCACTTCATGAAATTGCTTTCTTTCTTTTTTTTTTTTTTTAGATGAAAAGTGATTCTAAGTGGGACACAGCTATAAAAGTAAAAAGTCCTCATTTTTCAATCTATGCTAAAGGTTCTTTCCATGTGTGACCTTATTTGGGGCTTTAACGTAAGATTACAAATATGCAAAGGACTTTTAAAATTGTTTTTCCTCTTGCTTGTTTGGTTTTAATGAAAAACTGCCAAGATTATGTGAAGGCAGAGTAACTAGCGTGATAGAGAATTCAAATAGTAAGTTGAGGACTTTGAAAGCGGCCTAGCTTTGGAAAACGACTGAACTTTGGGAGCCATGAGTTTATCTTTGAGTCCTGAAATTGCTAAGGGGGTTAGGGGAGAGCACACATGTGCCCAGAGCACCTCTCAGTGCCTGGCGCTCAGGAGCCGTTATTCGTCATTAGTGTCCGAGAGTGACCCCTCATTTAGCGACAGTGCTGTTATTCCATTCAGCAAACCCCGGGTGCACACCTGTGATGCACTAGGTGCTGCCCAGGTGCCTGCAAGAGGTTTCTAATTGTGTAAGGACAAAAATAGCCTGAGTCAATTGGAGTTGAAGAAGAGAGAGGGTAAGGTCCAGCAGGAATTTTAATTGAAATTGAAATTCCCCTTGGATTGCTGATTCAGATCCATTACTACCATCACACTGCAGAGGCTGTGACCTGGTGCTCCTGAAAAATCACACTGAGAGACATAAAGGAGGGTCTGTCTGAAGACTGCTTTATTCCATTAGGATTTCTAAGATAATACACTCTTCTGAGATATCTTCTGCACATGATCAAGCTAATTGGTGCACTACCCTACTAACTTTGTCTATTACTCCCGTGTATCTTCTATCCTGTGCTGGGGTTGTTTCTGTTTAAGCCTGCTTTGTTCTGCTGACTCACCAGCATCAGAAGTACATGCTGCCTATCACTGACACTTCTCAGAGACACACAAATTGGACTGAAGCACTGGCAATTAATATTTCCACTTTTCTCTGCGTGACATATACAATATTATAAGTGGTACTCTAAGTGTTGAAATGAAGTGAAATTATGGGACAAGACAGGGTTTTTGGAGACCAAAATCAATGACAGGTGCACTTTACTTCCAGACAGGCTTATAAAGGAGAGGAAAAGACTAAGGCATAATGTGGGATAAGGCACATTTTTTTTTAAATCACCCCTCTTTTCCTCCCAAAAGAGCTTGAAGCAGGAGGTAGAATAGCATCCATGCCATTATATCATTTTAAAAATCCCTAAAAGAATATGATGATAATTTTATCATTTAAATGTTTTTATCAAAAACAATCAATCAAATATAATTTATGATTCAAAAATCTTTTTTATAATTTATTTTTTAAATCACACTTTTAATGTGAGTTCCCAACCTATCAGTCACTAACCAAGCCCCAATTTTACAAAACCTCTTTAGAACCATACAATGGAGTTTATGTATTGTTACTGTATTGTATGTAGCCACACAATGGTTATAATGACCGTAATAAATCCAAAGCTCTCAAATGGCATCCAGGCCCACACCTGGCTGTTTGGAGTTGACCTCTCCACACCCTCCTCTCCCTTGTTTCCAGAACTCAGCAGGGGTCTGAAGCACAACAATGGCTTCTTCCCCACCTCACCTTGCACTAGGCATCCTCCCTTCTCACCTCCTCCAGCTCTTTACTCAAATGTCCCTTGCATGAGTGTTTTCTTGGTTGCCTTTCCTAGAAATCCTAACACTCCCCACTCCCCTGCCTGCTTGATTTTTCACCTTAGCACTCTCCATCATTTAACATATTATATCATATCATCAACATCCCTTTTCTCCAACGAATATGTAAACATAGCTTGCTTATTAGAATATCAGAACCACAGGGGAATTTTACTTTTGCTTTGTTCATTATATAGCTCCAGGGTCTAGTGCAGTGCCTGGTACCTAATAAATGCCACATATTTTTGTTGAATGAATGAGAGAGACCTTCCCCTCCTGAATTTGGAAGTCCACATTTCCTTGCAAGTTCCCTGAGGCCAACTACAAAAGCATCTTATATTAAGAAAATTAACAAAAACTTGGAAATAAAGGAAAAGGATGTCTGCTTATCCTGATTTAATGTCATATTGAATCATTGTCTGATAGATCCATGCAGAGATTGTTTAATTCTCCAGAGGAATGTATCTTGATTTGTCATGTCATTTACTATTGATTAGGGTCCAGACTCTATCAAGTTACAGGGTAACTATCAGATTTTTATCTGCTAGAGATTAAATAATTCTGTTCAGAGAAACAATAACCCCAAATGTCATATTTTTATTGCATTGTTGGACCTAAACCAGTTTTGTATCTAACCTAGCAATCTTCTTTTCTTCCTTGCCTTAAATGCATTTTGAACCAGCTCTACCACCCTGCTGGTTCTCTCCTCAATGAGTTAAATAAGTCTTTAACATGTGCTTAGTCTATATTTGTAGAATAGTCATATTTTAACACTTCTTTTCTTTTCTCTTCTTTTCGGGGGGGTGGTGGTGGTTAAGGGGAACAGGGAGGGGCAGAGAGAGAAGGAGAGATAAAATCTTAATCAGGCTCCCCACCCAGCACCACCGAGTCCAAGATGGCGCTCAATCTCAAGACCCTGAGGTCATGACCTGAGTGGAAATCAAGATGCTTAATGGACTAAGCTACCCAGGTGCCCCCATATTTAACAACTTAGAGATAGTGTTTTAGCAGCTTTGGGGACTACACCACCGAGATGTCCCAGTAAATGATGAAGCTCAAGTTAAGAAAGGCGATATTTAGGTTGTTAGTATTTTTGATTGTCGGACTATTTTTGAGCTCAAATCAATTTTTTAAATGTGCCCACTGTAAGGGGGAGCAACTCTGAGATCTGGGCCACTCACGTTTTGTGATTCTGAGTTTACTTGGCTGATGCAGTAGTAGTGAAGTGTCAAGCTACTGTTCAGTTGTTTGGAGGTGAGAAGACCCTATTCCTCTTGTTGTGTGAGTTTGAAATATTTTACTACACCTGCATATATTAATAAAGTAAATTATAAAGCCTTGTAAAGGAGCTCTGTTCTGATTGTGTTATACATACTAACAAGGCTTTACATAAATCTAATATCACCAAAATCCCTGGAAAATAAACTAAATTTCTAATACTTCAAACGTACTATCACCCATTCCCCAAATCGATGAACAAACCACTAGTGAACTCAGAAACTGCTAGCTCAGAATGATTTTTCCATAAAACCCCAAGTTCCTATAATCAAAGTGAATCCTGGGACATATTATACTTGTTTAATCACTTTGGTTTAAAAGCAGCTGTATGTCTGCTCTCTTGTTTTCTCTATGTAGAGTACACTATGAGAAAACATGTCATAATAGATCCCTATTTGTTTTCTCATGAATAGACTATTTAATCTCAATTCCCCAAAAGTCTTATATTGATTTACTGATCAGAGAAGCCAACATATTTTCACATAAGGTTTTGGGTTATGAAAAATATAACATGATATATTCAAGTAAACAGTTATAATTCTGATAAATTTTTACTTGGGCAGTGTTTGTGTTTTATAGTGCATCTTACACATAACTTTCAAGACCTTTAGTTAACATTAAGAACTGACGACACTGGCAAGTTGAGTTAATGAATAATCTTTGGATATCTGGATAATTCCTAATTGGACCGAATACTATAAGATTGCCCAGGAAACATAGTTATATACATGTGTGTATGTATTTACATATACATGTAAATAATACAAGTATACATACTTACATACACACACAGCTTTGCTTCTTATTACAATATGTTATAACATGGCTCTACCTTGAGGTCATGTTAAGCAGGGTTTCTCAACGAAGGTACATTTTGGACCCATAATTCTTTGTTGTGAAGCACTGTCCTATGTAATGGAGAATATTATATATATCCCTGCCCTCTACCCACAAGACACCATCAGCACTGCCCACTGCCCTCCAAGTCATAATAATCAAAAATGTCTCCAAAATTGACAAATATCCCTTGGAAGAAAAACTGAGAGCGACTTCATTAATGAAGGTGTTCATTTTTGCCATGTTAACAATGTGGTAAAATGATCGCTGTGACTATTGGGAGTCATGCTGTCAGTTTCTAAAATGCTCAAATGCAACAGACCTACTCCCCACTTTGTTCTTTCTGTAAAGTGGAAGTTAGTTAATCCAGTTAAGAGTTAAAATTAAAACGGGTGATTAAGACTGGTAGGAACTAGAGTGGCAGAGAAATTACACTGTGTTTAAAAGGTAATGGAGAGCTTATTAAGGAAAAAGGATTTTGTCCTAAAATTAAATCTGCTGTTCTGGAATATGAATGATGATAGTAAAGGTTCAAACTTGAATGGCTAGATAACATGTAGAAGGACTGAAGGTTCAAAGTTGAATGAATAGATAACATCGTAAAAGGAACGCCGAAAATGGTTGCCTTGGTTTGTAATAAATATGAATAACGAGCCTAAATGTAAGCAATGACTTATGTTCACAATTTGGCAAAGTTGGCACAGTTTTGATAAAATAATTCACATTTAGAAAAAAGAAAGAATTCTGTTAATCCTTCATGGCCAAACGTTATGTTAGCACAGAATTAGAATTTGTCTTCCTTTCCATCAAAATTGATCTTTCCATTAAAATTGGAGTATTTGATCTGCTCTTAACAAGGAGTAGGAAAGGTTATTATGTATCATCTATGTACTCTGTTCAGATACCAGAGATTCCATGTCTCACCAGAATAACTTATTGTGCTTTGGCTGATTTAGTCATGTCCTTGATTGTTTTGTTTCGTTTTGTTTTGTTTTGTTTTGTTTTAACCCTCACTGAAGGAGCTAATATCCTGATAACTTCTTCTGTACTTAATTTAATAATACTCCATTTTCACTTTGATTAATAAGTAGTTTAGCTAAAACTATCCATGTACTCAGGCATCTGATTCTTTTAAGGAATGGCCCATCTTCCTCTCTTTTCATTTTTGTTTTTTCAATATTAGATTCTGAAATTAGGTAACAAGGGGCGCCTGGGTGGCTCAGTGGGTTAAAGCCTCTGCCTTCGGCTCGGGTCATGATCCCAGGGTCCTGGGATCAAGCCCCACATCGACCTCTCTGCTCAGCAGGGAGCCTGCTTCCCTCTCTCTCTGCCTGCTTCTCTGCCTACTTGTGATCTCTGTCTGTCAAATAAATAAATAAAATCTTAAAAAATAAATTAATTAAAATAAAATAAATGTAGGTAACAAAATGTCAAGGTGTCTTTTTTTAATTAAGGTGTAACTGACATACAATACTATATTTCAGGTGTACAACATGATTGTGACTCATGTATACATTGCAAAATGATCACCACAATAAGTCGAGTTACCATCTGGCACCTTATAAAGTTTATAAAGTGTTACTGACTCTATTTTCCATGTTGTACATTACATCCCCATGACTATTTATTTTATAACTGGAAGTTTGTTCTTCTTAATCCCCTTTGCCCCTTCACTCCCCCCTAACCACCTTCTGTTCAGGCAACCAGCAATCTGTTCTCTGTATTTACGAGTCTTGGTTTTGCTTTGTTTTGTTTTGTTTGTTTATTGTTTTGTTTTTTAGATTTGACGTCTAAGTGAAATCATTTAATAATCATCTTTCTCTGTCTGACTTATTTCACTTAGTATAATACCTTCAAGTTCCACTCACGTTGTCACAAAGGGTAAATTACATTTTTTTTTTTATGGCTCAGCAGTATATATATACCACATCTCCTTTATCCACTTATCCATCAGTGAACACTTAGGTTTTTCCAGATCTTGGCTATTATAAATAATGCTGCAAGGAACATAATGGTGCATATATCTTTTCAAATTTTTGTTTTCATTTTCTTTGAGCATATACCCAGTAATGGAATTGTTGGATCATATGGTATATCTATTTTTAGTTTTTTGAGTAATCTCCATACTGTTTTCTATATTCGTTACAACAGTTTACATTCCCACCAACAGTGCATGAGGATTTCTTTTCTCCACATTCTCACTGACACTTGTTATTTCTTGTATTTATGATACCAGCCATTCTGACAGGTGTAGGGGTGATATCTCACCATGGTTTTGATTTCCATTTCCCTGATGATGAGAGATGTTGAGCATCCATTCATATGTCTGTTGGCCACCTGCATGTCTTCTTTGGAAAAATGTCTATTCAGATCCTTTGCTTATTTTTTAATCAGTATTCAAATCCTTTGCTTATTTTTTAATCAAATTGTTTGGGTTTATTTTGTTGTTGTTGTTGTTGTTGTTATTGAGTTTTATGAGTTCTTTATATACTTTGGGTATTAACCACTTAAGAGATTCATGATTTGCAAGTATCTTCTCATTTCAGTAAGTTGCACTTTCTTTTTGTTGAAGGGTTTCCTTTACTCTGTAAAAGCTTTTTAGTTTAATGTAGTTCCATTTGTTTTGCTTTGGAGTCAGGAAGCCCTGACTTTCCAGTCTCGGCAGATGCTACAGCCTCTGGTCCCGGCTCGTTTCAGGAAGGTGGTGGGAATGTTCTGCCTCTGAGCCTACCCACCTCTGCTAGGGGGTCATGTAATGAGTGCAACAATAGCATCAGTCCATGCCTCCATCTCTGGGGGGGGGTGGGCATCTCACCCGGCTTCTCCTCTTCCAGCCAATGCCACAGCTCAGCAAATGAATCACCTTCACATATAATTTAGGTGCTTTTCAAACTGCTGGGTTTTTTTCTGGGTCTCAGGGTGAGTGACACTGCACATAATCTTTCCAAGAGGAGAATCTCAGTTTCCTATAGCACTTTGGGATTCCTCCCGTGCACATCAGCTCCATTGGTTTTCCAAGCCAGTCGTTCTGGGAGCTCATCTTTCTGGTGCAGATCTTAAGGCCGGGGTGCCTGAGATAGGCACTGACCCCTTGGGCCTGCTGTCTGGTGAAATCCCTTCCTACTGTGTTGGTGTGCTAGAGATGGGGGTTTTTTGGTCAGACCTTATCCCATGTCTCCAACCCATCTCAGTGTAGTCTTTTTATCCTTTGTTGTGGAGAAGAGTTCCTCTAGTTTTCCATCTTTTTCAGAGGGAAATGATCTATATATAGCTATAGATTTGGTGTGTACATGGGAGGAGGTGAGTTCAGGATCTTCAACACCACCATCTTGGACACCCCCTCTCAAGGTGTCTTTTATACCTAAACTACCTTTAGGATCTTCCAAAGGACTCCTGAGAAATCACAAAATTTGGGGTTTTATTTAACTAATGTATTAATGTCCTGCTGCCACTGTAACAAATCAGTGCAAACTTAGTGGCTTAAAACAACACAGATGTATTCCCTTACAGTTCTTGGGATCAGAAGCCAAAAATGAGTGTCAGTAGGCTAAAATCGAGATATTGGAAGGTATGTTTCTTTCTGAAGGCTCTGAGGGGAGAATCCATTTTCTTACTTTTTTCAGCTGCTAGTGGCCACCTATCTTCCTTGGCATGTGGCTCCTTCTTTCATCTGCAAAGCCCATCACCAATTCCATCATTCCATTACATTCTCTTCTCTTATCTCTTATAACCCTAATGATCATATTGGGCAGACTTGGAATAATCTCCCAGTTCCTTAATTGAATCATGTCTATGAAGTACCTTTTTTCATGTAAGGTAACATGTTCAAAGATTCCAGGGATTAGGACATGAAGATCTTTGGTGGACATGTTATTCAATCTATCACACCTTATTTAAAACAGAGTATGAGAGGGGAGTCTGTCTGGCTCAGTTGATGGACTCTTGGTCTTGGGATTGTGAGTTTGAGGCCCACGGTGGGTTTAGAGATTACTTTAAAAACTAAAATCTTTAAAAAAAAAAAAAAAAGATGGGACATCTCAGTGGTACAAGCAGTTAAGCCTGCAACTCTTGGTTTCAACCCAGATTGTGATCTCTCTCTCAAGTAAATAAATAAATCTTTAAAAAAAAAAAAGAGTATGAGAAATAGTTACGTTTTCTGGTAAACTCCGTATTTCTTGAGTAGCACCATATCAATGTAAAAGTTATAGGGAAAAGTTGTCGAAGAAGAAAGTCAGCTTTCCCTGGGTTAGTTTTGTACAAGTAAAACATTATTAATATAAATAAGTTTTGTATATGTAACAAATCCACTGGATGGCATCTAAAACAAACAGGTCAGGTAAGTTTTTTAATGATTCATAGAACCCATGATATTACAATCAACTTTCAATCTGATGTTTAAATCATAAAATACAGGTTTATAAAATAACAATAAACAATATCTAAGAGTAAATAACATTTCTCCAAAAGAGAGGCATGATGCAAGTGTATGTCAATGAAGCTTAGGTAAAATGTATTTATATGTCATCTCCTTTTTATGTTCCAGTTCACTAAACAAACTATTACTAAAGTCTTCTGTTCTACATGGAGTACATTACTACATATTAGAATATGATATGTTCTTTTTACTTAAGAGCATTTATCTCTAAATTTCACATGCTTTTTTCCTTTTTTTTTTTTCATTTTAACAGTATTAGCTTTAGCGTTAAGAATATTCTCTCTTTATCCAGATTTGCACTTTTCCAAGGCAGATTGAAAGATTTTGAAGATTTGTCAATGACTTTGCTACCCATATATGCTTTTATACCAGAGGGAACACTGGTGAAATCCTTATGGAAGAATTATGTAATATATATAGTCCAACAGAGAACTTCACTCTCCTTTATTCTGTGTATTGGTTATTGAAACAAATTAGCTACATTCCTTCAGCCTTACCATCAACTTGTGGTTTTTGCTTTTCCTTGTTTGTCTGAAGACTAATTAAGACTCCAGACAGAAATTAACTCTGAAAAACCCAGTCTTAGAGCCTTATAGGAAGAACTGAACCAGGTTCTGTTCACTAGATCACTATTGATATTTCTTTCTTTCTTTTAACTAGTGATATTTCAAGACATATACTCATGGGAACAGGCTTTGGAGCTTCACTTAACATTACTTAGTCAACCATAAAACTGTCCTGGAGAACTGATTCAGGGCACCTTAGACGCTTTTGAGTTCAGAAGCAAATGACTCCCAGGAAAATCATTCTGCCGAACCAATATCCAGTAGAAAAAGACTTAAGTAAAAGTAGGATGTGCTAAATTAATGAAGGAAATGTCATGTGGCATTTTGGGGGGGAATATTTTTGGAATCAGTCTACATGTTCTATTTTCTGATACATATATAGGAAGTTCTTTACCTTTAAAAATCTATAATTCTCAAATTACGCTTTTGTAAACTGAAATTCAACTGAAATTGAAATTTAAGATTCTTTAGTATCTGGTTCTCACAATTCTAAATTTTAAAATTCTGGTCTTCAGAATTCAGGAACAAATACTTTAATTGAATCTCCTTTTCATAGCAATGTAGGTTTTTGCATAAAGCCAATATAAATTTATCCTTCTTTGAACACAAAAATTTATAATACAAATTTATAAGACAAATATTTATAATGAGGCCATACCTAGAGTATCATACTTGAGAATAAAGCACATTTAGTGAGCTTTGACAAGCCCATCATTAAGGAACAAGTGTTGTACTTCATGTGTGGAACCAGTGCCCACAAATCCTTCTTAGGAAATGGTCTGCTACCTGTCCTATGCCTCAGTTCCTAGATTTAATAGCATTGAAGATCAGGAATCTTAGCAGATTGTGGGGACTTTAAGGAGACAAGAATTTAGCCTTATGTATAGGTACTACAGGTGAAAACTGTGGACATTAATTTCTTAGGCTTGGTTTTCTAGAGTCAGAACACGAGAACCAATGAGAATTTTTGCTGAATCTTTGGAATAATTGAAAATGCCACCTGAGATTCCTTCTAAAACTTCTAGACTGAAGTTAATTCTCTGGTCTTGTCATTGTTCAGCACCTGTAAGATTAGGTTCGCTAACACACTCAGAGGCTCATATCTTTAATTAAGACTTTTTACTAAAGCTATGTAAATTAATCAGGCCAGAACACAAAGTGATAGCCTCTTTTTTGTGTGATCAAAAATAATCCTTAGAGACTTAGGATAACTTGAAAACTCCCCTGTCCTGTATATCATTTGTTCTGGTCTTTTTTTTTTTTAAAGGTAAAATCATAATCCTCAAACAAATATGAAATGAACACATAACAATATTTATTTAATGTATTCATTAACGAGAGAACAAACAACATATTCCAACAGTGTCAAAGAAAAATTCAAAGACCAACATATATGTAGACAAGAAGGATGCTGAAGTAGAGTTACAAATAAATGCAAATTGGCTTCTTTTGGTGGAGGGGTTGGTGAGGGGAAATCAATTGTCTCTCCACAAGACAGAATTCATTTGCATATTTATAGATAGAGTCATTTGCATTGGTAGTTATTACAACTAACTGAGTTGTAAATAGCTCAAAGTCAATGAAAGGTAGAGATAAACCTGAAGGGTGCACTAGAAAGGATACTTAATCATCACTGATTTATATATTTAGCCCATTTCAAGTCTTTCAGAATTTTTCCTGACACCTATGACATCCCATTTTCCCTCCTTTTGTAGAGGGCTTCTGAACTCACTTATGGAGTGTGGATTGATTCCTCCTCCCTTTCCCCTGAAAAGACTTCCTTAACCATATTAGTTCTAAGAAATCCCAATAGGAGTACTTCCTTCCCACTAATTTCTTCACAGCTGAGCATGGTTCCCCAGGGACTGCCTCTACAGTCTCACATACCCTTCCTCTGAGGCTCCAGTTGGCTGGCTCCTTGGGGAGCGCTGAGCCTCAAAAGAAAATATTGACACGAAGTAAAAAAAAGCCTTAAAGGCAGCTTATGTACCCATTGGTGAAAAAGAATGAAACTCAGTGTTTGTTACTTTAATAATTTAGCCCCATCCAAGGTCTATTCAATTAGATAAGCACCCTAAGAGTTGGGCCACTCAAAAGTGCATGGTGTGCAGGCTGGGGAGAGAGGAAGACCCTGGCAGCTCAGGAGCTTGGTCTTTTCTCCAAGCTTTCCCTAAGAGAAGAACCTTCTGTCTCTGCCCTAAGGCACTTCCTTTTTTTCTCTGTAAACTATTTCAAGAGCTACCGTCTATTTCAGTGATGATAGGCTCTAAAGGCAAGGTTTGAAGTCAACTGAAGTCATCTTTGTTAGAGTCACTCCTTAAAGGCATCACATAGATATATGCAAATATATGCAAATAGGGCACACAATGGATTAATTAAAGTAAAATCTAGTAGTCTTAAGTAGACACCAAATAATAGTCCTAAGAGAGGCAATTAAATCTATTGTTTACAACCACTCTTTTGTTAGCTGATTTTTTTTTTCCAAAATTAAGAGGCAAATCATTTTCTTTTCTACTCTGATAGAAAGGCAAAAAACATTACATTTATTATCTACATCATTGTTGTCCAGAAAAACATAGTTGAACAATGTCCATTAACAAGAGGAAAAAATAATTCAGAAATGGGGTCACGGCTAAGAAGACTTTCAGAGTCTGACCACTGCTCACCAATTCAACCTCATCTCCTCCCTTAACTCCCCCACCCCTACCAAATATCAGCTCCCCATATACTGAACTTCTGGCAGTCCCACCATCCCATCATCTTCCAATCCCCCCCAGGGCTTCCATGCTCTTCCCTCTGCTAGGAGAAAGAACACAGAGCCTGCCTTCAGGAACACTCAATGCAGTCAGGGGAAACAAAACCAGCAGGCAATTATGTAACCCAGCATGCTCAGTGCAGCAATGGAAATGTGAACAGAGCATGATGGGAGCATGAACAGGAGCACCTATGGTAGGAAGGTGGGTGGTCAGAGAAGATCCTAAAAGATATCACAACTTGAGCTGAGGACTAAAGGAAGTATAATTGCTAGAAAGGACACCTAAAATAGAAGATTTTATAATCTGTATTTGGAAGAGCTACAGGGAGTTTTGGGTGTGAATGGTGTGAGATGAAGGACTGGGTTGGCCATTGTTATAAGATAAACTGAGGCATGTTAAACTTTTAAGAATCTATCTGAGCAAAAATCAATTCCAATCAGGCAGCCACAAACTGGAAGCAGTTAGGAGCACACTCCACCTACAGAAGCTCAGGCAGAGACTTTTATAGCGAAAAGGCAGAAGTGAAGTTAGGAAATTATTGATAGCTTATTGCATAAAGCCTAGCTGGCTGTTTGTAACTGGTTATCCTTGGGTTTTGATTGCATAACCTTGAGGCATTTATAGGCTTAAATTTTTGTTTGCTTACATAGACCACAATGTCTTTAGTGCCACGTCAATCTAATGGCCTCTTTGTGTAATTAGCCTAACACCATAATACGGAGCTTGCACTTATTTCATCCACTGGGGAAAAGGGAACCACTTAAGAGCTTTCACTGGGTGATAGGATAAACTCCTCTTCTAGGATCCAGGCCTCCTGTCTGCATCTTCACAGAAGGAGAAAGAGCAATGTGTCAAGAAAGTGATACCAAGTTCAAAGGCTGTTACAGTAATACCTGGGAGAGACTGTGGTGGCTTTCATTAAGGCAGTTGCTTAAGAGAGGGAGGCACATTTGACAGATATTAAGGATGGAGAGAATTAACTGGACTGATGATTAATTAGAATATGAACAGTGCTGGGATGAGAAAGAACTAGAAGTTAACTCCCAGGTTTTGTGTTTGGAAGTTCTATAGATACCGGTGTTCTGCACTGAGGTAGAGGTAGAGGAGGGGAATATATTGAGCAGTATAGTAAATGTGTTAAGAAATAAGGACTTAATGCTCAGGAGGCAGATAGAATGTGAGCTTAGTAATAGTGGAAACAGATCCCATAAGAGATTAGTTGCCAACACAGGAAAAAAAAATAATGGTGGCCAAAGTAGGGCAGTGACAGCAAAGATTTAGAAGTGACATATTCTAGATGTATTTAGGAAACAAATTGTTTCTCCCTCTTCATTCTCTAACCATTCAAACACTAGTCACTAGCCCAAGACTATGTTAATTGTCTTTATGAAATGAGTAATCACAAGCCCCAAAATTTTGGATGGTGAAGACTTTGGCTTGTATTATCAACATCTTTTTCCATTCTGATATGTAGAGCTTTCTTAGAGTTCTTGCAAGAAATAGATCAAAGCCCTCCCATTTCATGGGCACAATGGGTGATTTACCCAATTTGCGTTACCAATTGGCAGCAGACCTATAGTCAGATGCCCTTCTAATACTGTACCTTTCCACCACACTCTGCTATTCCTGACCTTTCAACCTGGTGTTTACTTCTAAGTATTTAAGACAGCCTTCTAAAAATATACAGAACATCAAGAAGCCACACTTGAAGCCATCCAACCTTATCCCCCAAGGTACATTAGAGCTCAGATCATGAAATGAATAGTTACTCACTTAGCAGAATCAATATATTCCCTGGCTAAGATGAGTGATTGTTTTTGGAGAGAACATAAAAGAGATCTAGAGTGATAGATAGAAAAGCAAAGCTGGGGAAGGGAACACCTACAGTAGAACAGAGAGAAAAGGCCGGCTTCAGTCAAGCCAATCCCTCAAATTTGCAGCATGCCTCACCCCAGGGAAGAGTGGAGACATGGAATTAATAACTAAGACCTTGAGACTAATAACCTGGAGATGGAAATATTCAGGAAACCCCAATTTCTAATCTGGGTCCCCACATTCTAAGTGTCCTCTGAGTTTGGATCAATATCTTCATCAAACAATTTTTAATTAATAAAAATTATATTTATGTCCCAAGTTGGGAGTAGACATCCACCCAAGAACCTGATATTCCAATGGAAAACTTATAATCAAAACGGTAATGTGGTCTTAGGTTAGGGTTAAAACCACATAATGTGTATAGTTTATCCAAATACCTAAAATGGGTCAGGTTTATTCAAATTATTTTATCATGAAGTGAGAAAATGAAACAGCCATATGAATATAATGAATCTAAATTAAAATGCTGTATTCTTTATGAGCCACTTCTCCTTTCAAACTATGTCAAGAACAAGTGTTCGCTAAGTGCATTCCTTTTAGAAGCTGTCTTAATGTGGAAGTGAAATACTGTATATACTTGCTATTTCCATGGTAACTATTTTCTTACTAAATGAAAATAGCATAATCAACATTTAAAAGTTTCTATTTCCTGAAGCATTCCTCTTGTGTGAATGTGTTTTATACATAAGTTACATGCAGTGTCTCCCCCTTTTTTTTTTTTGAGAGTGAGAGTGAGAGAGAGAGAGAGAGAGAGAGCAGGGCTCGATCTTACTACCCTGAGATCATGACCTGAGCGGAAATCAAGAGTTGGACACTTAACCAACTGAGCCATCCAGGCGCCCCTATTTTCTCCTTTTAATTAAAAGTAATTTTGTTAAATTTGGCAGATATGTATAGGAAGAATGATACAGTATATTTGTTGCTCTGTTGTTTATGAGATATATTGCTTTCAGATTAAAATATTTTGCTATAAAAACTGACATATTTCTTTTCTCAAAGTGTTAGAATTCAAATCTTTGAAAAAGATAATCCAGTTAGTATATGTCCTAGATGCGTTTGGTAAATACTACAAGAAATGCTTCATCTGTGCTAAAAAAAAAATAATTTTTAGAAAAAGATTAAATCCTATCTCTCATACAGATAAGAAAATGAATATGTGTTTAAAAATTTTATTTTACTTATTATAAAAGAAGTAGGTCATAAAGGTCCTCTCTGTGAACAAACTTTGGTCAAGTTCCTCTGAGCCCTGTGCTCAACTAGGCCTCAG
This sequence comes from Mellivora capensis, assembly GCA_004024625.1. Lineage (NCBI taxonomy): Eukaryota > Metazoa > Chordata > Mammalia > Carnivora > Mustelidae > Mellivora > Mellivora capensis. The sequence goes on from PISX010010707.1 coordinate 58,403, forward strand.
CCTCAGACCTTAGTCCTTCGTGCCCCAGTGTCTTCTAGTCCCAGATGTTGGCAGGGGAACAATTGTACCTTCTAGTTCTCTGTGTCTTTTGCAGCCAGTTAGGCATCAGCTCTCTCTGCTCTGCAAAGTCAGTTATCACCTGTCCATCTGCTTCCTGACTTTCAAAATTTGATTCATGTCTCCAATCAGCAGTCTACTTTCCTGTTCTTTTTGGCCTTGTAGTTCATTCCTACACATTCCTTTATTGTCATTCAAAGGAGCTTTGAGAAGAAATAGAGACAAATGTCTGTATTTAATTTATATGTTTAAACAGCTTTTTGATGATTGGTCAGTACTCTTTATATGTTTAAGGCCTCAATTTTTTTCTGTCCCACATTTTGTGAATTTTCCCTCAATTTGATATTTACTTTCTAATACTGAATATAATGTTTTTTGATGTACAGAAATTTTCTTTTAATGTAGCAAGACCTACCAGTCTTCACAGTAACACTTTAAAAAGCCCTCTGCACACGAAAGTCAGACAAACATTTACTTAGAGTGATTTCTAGTTCACCTAAAATTCAACTGGTTTGTTTTTAACTTACCTAGTGCTGGGTTCTGGGTGAGTTATTTCAGAGTAGTTATTTGTGTCTTGTTTTGTTTTGTTTGAACTTGCTTTAAAATTGTACTACAATTTTAAGTTGCTGGGCACATTTTTATACTTAAAAATCACTTTCAATACAAATAACACCCCTCCAAACATGGAACACTTTCCAGAACATGTAGCCTGAAGAAATTTTGAGACTCATGCCTTGTTCTACCTCTAATTCTCATATCCAAAGAAAATGCCAAACTATTGCTAAGTCTACTTAAAATAAGCGGTTTTACTTGCGATGAATGCATTAATATTTATCTTTAACTTCCAAAGTTACCAACCAAAGGCACTTTACATCCTCAAAGGTCACTTTCAGTTCAGAGAGAGAACTAAATCCAGCCCTAAAATACTTCATAGTCATTATGAGTGGAATGGGCAGTTCACAGTTGCCAGAAACAATTCTGTCACCCAACTTGTTTTAGAAAGCAGCACTAAATGAATCCATAGAGTATATGATTAAATTGTTGTTAGATAATGACATCCCTCCAATAGCTGATAGAATGTGAAAGAAAATTTGTTTTCTCTATTCACAATACTTCTGACACCAAATGTGTGGGGTTTTCCCTCATATTAAGCAATTTCCCAACTGGATACCCAGGGGGTATCCTACAATCCAATTCTGACACCAACTACACACCTAGAGTTAAAGCAGACCCCACAAGTTAAGGGTTCAGTTCCAAAAGATGACTCTACTTAAGACACCAGTTGCAAATCCAAATTGCCAACTGCACTGCTGACCAATTGGCTAGAAATTGAAAATTCCCTACAGCCCCTCCTCATATTGAAGAATACCCTCTAACTGCTCACAGAATGCAGGAAAACATTTCTTTATGTTCCTTTTTATTATAAAACATACAGATGAACAGCTAGATAGAGAGACCTAGGGAGAGGACTAGAAAAATTCTGAGTTTGAGAGTTTCTGTCCCATGCAGTTTCAGTGCTTCACCGCCTGGCCCAGGGATGCCATCACCAAACCAGGAACTCTACAACCCCTATTGTTTAGGAGTTTGGGGGAGGTTTCATTACATATGCATGATTGAGGAAACAATTGGCCATTGAGGATTAAATCAATCCCCAGCCCCTCTCCAGGTCCTGGAGGCTGGTGGGTGGGGCTGAAAATATAATTACTTGGTGGGTTCCTCTGGCAGCCTGCCCTCATCCTCCAAGAGTCACTTCAATAGCAAAAACTTAGGTATAATTGAAAGGCTTTTACTGTGAATAACAAAAGATACTCCTCTCATCCCTGTCTCTCAGAAAATTACAAGGGTTTGGGGAGCTTTGTGCCAGGAACCAGGGAGAAGACCAAATATATAGCTCATTATATCACAATATCCTGGGATGTGAAACAAACACTTAGTTGAAACAATTGTAAAAGGTACAACGAAAACATGTCAGAGACTACTTCAAATAAGGACAGTTGACATACTTAATGACTCATGCATGAATGAAACAAGCCCTCCACATCTTTTCTCCAGGCATAATCCCTTAATGATCTGATTGGGGACTATTAAATCATTGGAGATAGGATGACAAGCATGCTTCACATCCATTTGAAACATCCCCGCACTATGCATGCACTCTGAAGTGTCTATGGACAGAAAATAAAGGGAGGAAATCACTAGTTTTCCCAAGACAACGGAAAGGTCTGGGTGCTGATCAGGCAGTAAGTACATCTACAAGAGAGTCCAAAGGTAACAGGGCAAGAGACACCAATGCGAGGATACTGCCCCTTGCGCTAAAATTTAGCAATCCAGTGAAGTAACACTGAGCAGGAAGACCACAGGGATTGACATGCAAATAAGCACTCCTGGCAACCCACACCGAATCCTGCCCTGGGAGGAATGTTTGGAGTGCTCATTTGCATGTCAGTTACCAGAAAGTGTTTTCAGTTCACAGCCATTTTAAGGAGCTCCTTGTCAGAGCCTGGGAATAAACTGAAGTGTCTGAACCAAAGTGACCAGGCAATGAGTTCCCTCCTGTAACTCATAGGAAGACAGTATGTCTTCTATTGGAAACATAAATATTCTCTCTAGATGTTTATCATGCAAACGGAGCAGAGTCTACCCACTAGTGTGTAATATCTCTTGTTGAAGAAAAGATCTCTGACCACATCAACCTCTTTTCTGCCTTAATCTCTGAATTCTGAGGTCATGGAGCATACAATTGATCTCTTCTTGGAAAGAGTAATATCTCACTCTTCTGTTGCAGCATCTGCTTCCTATTTATAAAGGGTGCACTTTGAGAAAAGAAATGTTTCTTTCTTTAATCCACAGCAGTATTTATTGCTTCAGGGGAATTCCAGTCTTATCCTTTGGCGAGCTCACAGCTCTCAATTTAAACAAGCAAATCAAATGCTTTTTCTCTCCTTCCTATGAAAAGGCTATTGTTAGCAGGACTTTGTCTCTCAAGGATAGCCATTTCAATTATTTTAAAACAAACAAAAATTAAACAAAAAAGAGATAATCTTAAAGTCCTGAATCTACCCTAGAAATTTCTTTCCCACAGCATCTTTGTAATCAGCACAATTCAATCAACTTCCACTATCATTGTTCTTTAAGTGGCCACTCCGGGTGAGCTGTACTAGTTGTGGTGAAGAGTACTTACTTCTAGACTCCAGCCTCCAACACTTACCAGAAAAAAATACAAGGTAGGTCCATATGATAATGTACATTAAACACTTTCTAATACAATCTCATAGATTGGATAAAGATTTCTCCTTAAGGACAGAGCACCAGGAGAACTATAGGTTGTATGATGGTGAAGAGAGATATAATTTAGGATGGTGTGTTTATTAAAAAACAACAACAACAAAAAGCAGGGGCAATGACAACAGCTCTTTTTCTCTGTACTAAGGGGATGCTTTATAAAACTGGACAGATTTGGCAATGAATACAGATGAACTAGGAGCCTCCAACTGTTTGTGCCTTTTTGGTATGTACAAGGCTAGTTGTTCAGAAATGCGTTCTTAAGAGTGGCATAATTATTTTAGATATACTGGTGTAATGGACTTCATCAGTTTCATTCACAAAGCTCATTTCAATGTGCATCTATTGCCAACTATACTCAGAGGATCTTCTGGAGTTCAATTCCAGCCACTTTTACCAGTGACACTCAAAAGGTTTCTCAACCTCACAATCAAGGACTATGCAAAGAAAATACATACATCACACAATGATTGTTTATGTACAATAAACTTCAAATACCACCTCCTTAAGGAATGTCTCGGTATGTATCTATTGCTTTTAATCCCAACTAACTCATTTCAGTTTATTAGTCTGTTCCACACAAGAGCAATGCAAATATTTTTTTAAGCATGCAAACAGTAGATCACATCTTCCCCCACTCATACAACCCAATGCAAACATTTAACATTTATCTTGTGTTTCTTATTATCAAAGCACCTTCTATCATGTGAGAGAAATACATTTTACTTCTACTCACTATATAAATGAAAACATAGGGATACAAAGAGAAAAATAACTTAGACTATACATACAGTCTATGACATCACTGACATCTGAATTCAGAATTTCTAAGGTACAGTCTCAAAAATGAAGGTATAGGACATACATGTTTTGGCCAATCAGAGCCAAGGAATGGGAATTACCTGTTCAGTGGAAAGTGTAACTTTATAAATATCTTATAAGTATCTTTTCCCAGAAGTCATTTGTTTCCATATTCTTCACCAAACGGTCTGAATAAAATAATTAATGGCCTAATTACCTAAGATCTTTGGAACAGTTAAAGAGAATCTGATGAATGGATTAAAAATTCTGTCCTTTTTATGAGCATTATTATTACAAATCTGGTTATATATGGAGTTTTTTGAGCATTATTAACATTCTTATGTGCGAAAAGAGAAGATTTAGACTTTTCTTTTAAAAAGTTATCTCTTAATGTTTACCAGGCCATAAAAAAACCCTACTAAAATATTCATTATATTTGTAATTACTTAGTAACCATCGACATATTGAACTATTTGAAATCATATTTCCTGGAGACCAGTTGTTTTCCAAAAGAAAATCTTATTCTAGATAATGATCATTTCATTTTAGTATGAAATCAACTGCCTTCTTAAGGCAAAATCCTGTCCAAAGCCACTGTGAATTTGAACTCTGGAGAGAAATAAATCCCAACTGAAAACTGCGCTCTTCCACACAATCTTATTTTATAGGGAATACAGCTTCAAAACATGGTGTTTACCAAAGACTGGGGAAAGATAGATAACCAAAATAAGACAAAAAGATGGGGTTTACTATCACATATTAAATAAATGGTGGACCTTGGCTACTTTTTTGTTCCAATTCAAAAATTTAAACACATTTCAGTGCAACATTGACTGAAATAACATAAGCATTTTTCTCTCATTTTATTTTGGCTCCCTCTCATTGCCAATATTTCTTGGTCTGCCATGAAACAGGACTTCAGAGACAAATTACAGAAGAAATAGGATAGTTGTGAATCCCAAAGAAAGAAATAGAGTTGAATGGCATGAAGACATGGGTTGGGAGAGAAATAAAGTGAACTAAACAAAGGGAAATGTCCTAATCAGAACACATCTAGAAATGTAAATCTAGTCAAGGCAGCTCAAATAGAGGTGTCACAGGATCTACGGAACAAAAAATTCACTGTGAATGAAATATGGGCACCAAGATTGCTCTTCATTTCTCAAAGCTACATGGTTTCCCTCAATTCTACCTCTTTGCTCTGACCTCTAGTTTTCCAACTTTCTCTTCAAAACTGTTGTTTCTTCTTTTCTGAATCATTGACAGGTAGGTGGCTCTGGTTCTGCCTGGTACACATTCCCACCCTAGCTCTATAAGACTAATTATTTCAATATGAAACATTTCCTTCATTTTGATTGGCCCCATGTAGATCAAGCCTCCATCCATTTGTAGTCAGCTCTGGTCAAGGGCAGAATCATATGGCAATAATGTTGCCCCTTCTGGACTATGTATGAGACAAGATATTTGAAATGGGGCTATAAGAAGGTACAAAATGATAAGTGTCTGTATATTCTGCAATGGAATAAACCTTGGGGATTAATATAGAAATAGCTACTTATTTATCAGGCTTAATTGTTATCTTGTGAGGCTGAATTTGAGACCAGGCAGTAAAGAATGAAAATGAGACTGATGTTATAAAGTAATGAAATACATTCTATAAGAAATCAAACTCTCCTGGGGAGCCTGGGAGGCTCAGTGGGTTAAAGCCTCTGCCTTCGGCTCAGGTCATGCCTGGGATCGAGCCCCACATCAGGCTCTCTGCTCAGCGGAGAGCCTGCTTCCACCTCTCTCTCTCTGCTTGCCTCTCTACCTACTTGTGATATCTCTCTGTCAAATAAATAAAATCAAAAAAAGAAAAAAAAGAAAAAGAAATCAAACTCTCCTGAACAACCAATACATCAAAGAACATACTGGAACTTACGGGATGCAGCAAAATCAATTTCAATAGCAAAGTTCATAGCAATAAATGCCTACATAAAGAGCAAGAAAGATTCCAAATAAAAACCTAACTCTATGCCTTAAGGAACTAAAAAGAGAAGAATAAACCAAGCCCAAAGTTAGCAGAAGCAAGGAAATAATAAAATTGACAATCCTTTAGCTAGACTAATCAAGAGGGGAAAAAGAGGCTGGGAGTCAAGATGGCAGAGAAGTAGCCGCTGAGACTATATCGGGTACAAGAGATCAGCTAGATAGCTTATCAAACCATTGCGAACACCTACAAATCCAACGGGAGATCGAAGAGAGGAAGAACAGCAATTCTGGAAACAGAAAATAGACCACTTTCTGAAAAGTAGGACCAGCGAAGAAGTGAATCGAAAGCTACTGGAGGATAGACCGTGGGGAGGGCCGGCTCCCAGGAAGTGGAGGAGCAACAGAGCACTAAATCGGGATTTTAAAAGTCTGCTCCACAGAGGGACAACGCTCAAAGGCTAAACCCGGGTGAAGCCCACGTGGGGTCAGCGTGGCCCCAGGTCCCGCAGGTTCACAGAAGGATCAGGGGGCGGGGGTCTGAGTGTCGCAGAACTCAGAGGTATTGGAGCGGGGAAGCCAACTACAGAGACAGAGCCAAGGAGTGAGCTCGCAGCTCGGGGTTACCTTGAACTGGTCGCAGGCTGAGTGAGCTCGGAGCGCAGCCGGAGGCCAGGGAGACAAGAGTGATTGGGGCTTTCCTCTGAGGGCGCACTGAGGAGTGGGTCCCCGAACTCTCGGCTCCTCCGGGCCTGAGATTGGGAGGTCGCCATTTTCATTCCCGTCCTCCGGAACTCTAGGGAAAGCATTCAGGGAACAAAAGCTCCCGAAAGCGAAACCGAGCGGATTACTTAGCCTGGCCCCTGGTAAGGGTGCTGCAACTCTGCCTCTGGCAAAGACACTTGAGAATCACTACAAGAGGCCCCTCCCCCAGAAGATCAACAAGAAATCCAGCCAAGACCAAGTTCACTTAACAAGGAGAGCAGTGGAATTCCACAGGAGGAGAAAGCAAAGCACAAGATTCATGGCTTTCTCCCCATGATTCTTTCGTCTTGCAGTTCATTTAATTTTTTCTTTAATTCTATTTTTTATTCTTTTTTCATTTTCTGTTAAATTTTTTTTAACTTCTACCATTTTCTTTTTTAATATTTTTTAACTAGTTTATCTTAACAATACCTTTACAAAAAAAAATCTTTTTTGAGCCTTCATTATTATAGACATATTTTATCCTTCATAGTATTTAACTGTATTTTTTGTATTCACATAACGGTTTTTTCTTCTAAAAATTTAGGGCACAACTTCCTCTAGTGGATCAAAATACACCCTAAATCTAGCTCCAGGCTTGTTCCAGTCTCCAGCCTGAGCAAATTCTCCCCACTTTCTTTTTCTTTATTCTCCCAACCAACTTACTTTATCAACTCCTTTTTTTAGAAATTTAAAAAAAATTTTTTTTTCACCTTTATAGGCATATTCCATCCCTTCATTGTGTTTACCCTTATATACGTTTTTCATTCTTTAAAATTTTGGGAGGTACTTTCTTCTAAGAGACCAAATAGCCCAAAATTAAATGGGTGACCCTGTTCTAGTCACCAGTCTAATATATATATATATATTTTTTTTTTTTTTACTTTTTTATATTTTTTCTTTATTTGTTTTCTTTTTTTAATTTTTTTTTCTGAATTTCTTTTTACCCCCTTTCTCCCCCCACCACGATTTGGGGTCTCTTCTGATTTGGTTAAAGCGCATTTTCCTGGGGTCTTTGCCACCCTTTTAGTATTTTATTTGCTCCTTCACATACTCTTATCTGGAAAAAATGACAAGGCGGAAAAACTCACCACAAAAAAAAGAACAAGAGGCAGTACCGAAGGCTAGGGACCTAATCAATACAGACATTGGTAGTATGTCAGATCTAGAGTTCAGAATGACAATTCTCAAGGTTCTAGCCAGGCTCGAAAAAGGCATGGAAGATATTAGAGAAACCCTCTCTGGAGATATAAAAGCTCTTTCTGGAGAAATAAAAGAACTAAAATCTAACCAAGTTGAAATAAAAAAGGCTATTAATGAGGTGCAATCAAAAATGGAGGCTCTTACTGCTAGGATAAATGAGGCAGAAGAAAGAATTAGTGATATAGAAGACCAAATGACAGAGAATAAAGAAGCTGAGCAAAAGAGGGACAAACAGCTACTGGACCACGAGGGGAGAAATCGAGAGATAAGTGACACCATAAGATGAAACAACATTAGAATAATTGGGATTCCAGATGAAGAAGAAAGAGAGAGGGGAGCAAAAGGTATATTGGAGAGAATTCTTGTAGAGAATTTCCCTAATATGGCAAAGGGAACAAGCATCAAAGTCCAGGAGGTGCAGAGAACCCCCCTCAAAATCAACAAGAATAGGTCCACACCCCATCACCTAATAGTAAAATTTACAAGTCTTAGTGACAAAGAGAAAATCCTGAAAGCAGCCCGGGAAAAGAAGTCTGTAACATACAATGGTAAAAATATTAGATTGGCAGCAAACTTATCCACAGAGACCTGGCAGGCCAGAAAGAACTGGCATGATATATTCAGAGCACTGAATGTGAAAAACACGCAGCCAAGAATACTATATCCAGCTAGGCTATCATTGAAAATAGAAGGAGAGATAAAAAGCTTCCAGGACAAACAGAAACTGAAAGAATTTGCAAACACCAAACCAACTCTACAGGAAATATTGAAAGCAGTCCTCTAAGCCAAGAGAGAGCCTAAAAATAGTAGATCAGAAAGGAACAGAGACAAAACACAGTAATAGTCACCTTACAGGCAATACAATGGCACTAAATTCATATCTCTGAATAGTTACCCTGAATGTTAATGGGCTAAATGCCCCAATCAAAAGACACAGGGTATCAGAATGGATAAAAGAACAAAACCCATCAATATGTTACCTACAAGAAACTCATTTTAGACCCAAAGACACCTCCAGATTTAAAGTGAGGGGGTGGAAAACAATTTACCATGCTAATGGACATCAGAAGAAAGCTGGGGTGGCAATTCTTATATCAGATCAATTAGATTTTAAGCCAAAGACTATAATAAGAGATGAGGAAGGACACTATATCATACTCAAAGGGTCCGTCCAACAAGAAGATCTAACAATTTTAAATACCTGTGCCCCTAACGTGGGAACAGCCAACTATATAAACCAATTAATAACAAAATCAAAGAAACACATCAACAATGATATAATAATAGTAGGGGACTTTAACACTCCCCTCACTGAAATGGACAGATCATCCAAGCAAAAGATCAACAAGGAAATAAAGGCCTTAAATGACACACTGGACCAGATGGACATCACAGATATATTCAGAACATTTCATCCCAAAGCAACAGAATGCACATTCTTCTCTAGGGCACATGGAACATTCTCCAGAATAGATCACATCCTGGGTCATAAATCAGGTCTCAACCAGTATCAAAAGATTGGGATCATTCCCTGCATATTTTCAGATCACAATGCTCTGAAGCTAGAACTCAATCACAAGAGGAAATTTGGAAAGAACCCAAACACATGGAGACTAAACAGCATCCTTCTAAAGAATGAATGGGTCAACCAGGAAATTAAAGAAGAATTGAAAAAATTCATGGAAACAAATGACAATGAAAACACAATGGTTCAAAATCTGTGGGACACAGCAAAGGCAGTCCTGAGAGGAAAATATATAGCGGTACAAGACTTTCTCAAGAAACAAGAAAGGTCTCAAATACACAACTTAACCCTACACCTAAAGGAGCTGGAGAAAGAACAAGAAAGAAAGCCTAAACCCAGGAGGAGAAGAGAAATCATAAAGATCAGAGCAGAAATCAAAGAAATAGAAAACCAAAAAAACAATAGAGCAAATCAATGAAACTAGGAGCTGGTTCTTTGAAAGAATTAATAAGATTGATAAACCCCTGACTTATCAAAAAGAAAAGAGAAAGGACCCAAATAAATAAAATCATGAATGAAAGAGGAGAAATCACAACCAACACCAAAGAAATACAAACATTTATAAGAACGTGCTATGAGCAACTTTACGCCAACAAATTTGTCAATCTGGAAAAAATTGATTCATTCCTAGAGGCATATAAACTACCACAACTGAACCAGGAAGAAATAGAAAACATGAACAGACCCATAACCAGTAAGGAGATTGAAACAGTCATCAAAAGTCTCCAGACAAACAAAAGCCCAGGGCCAGACAGCTTCCCAGGGGAATTCTACCAAACATTTAAAGAAGAATTAATTCCTATTCTCCTGAAACTGTTCCAAAAAATAGAAAT
>PISX010010708.1:0-10785 GCA_004024625.1 Mellivora capensis
CCCTCCCCCTCCGCCCGCGGCCCGCAGGCCCCCGCGCGCCGCCCTCCCTCCGTGCGGCCTAGCCGGCCCCCCGCGCGGCGGGATCCCCGGCTTCGCCCGGCCCGGCTCGCCGAGGCAGCCCGTGCTCCCCCGCCGCTCCCCCTTCCTCGGCCCCGGGCCGCCTCCCCACTTTGTGCCCCTTCCCAGGTGCCCCGTCCCCCGCCGCCCGGCCCCCTCCCCGCGGGCGCGCCTCTCCCGCCCCCGCGCCCCCCGCGCCCGGCCGCAGCTCACCCGCTGTCCACCTCTGTCCTCATCTCCGTCTCCAGAAATGCGTGCGGCCTCCCTCCTGGGTGCCGGGAGCTCCGGAAACTGGCCCCGGCGGCCGCCGCGCACCCACCGTGCGGGCAGAGGGCCGTGGCCGCGGCGGGCCGCGCTCCCGGGCGCCGTGGTGGCCCCGGCGTGGTGCTTTTGAACCCGGGGGAAGAGCCTCTCAGGGCCGATTCTAGTTTCAGAGAATCACAGTTCCCAAATGTTTGCAGGTAACGCGCTAGTCTGAAGGTCCCTGGCGTTGTAGTTAAAAAGAATTAAGATGAAAAGGAAAGTTTTTCATTAGGACTGGGGAATGAACTTGGTCCTCCTGCCCAGGTAAATGCTATTGTAAACCGCCCCCGCCCCCCCCGCCCCCCCCGCAGGCAGGGCCGTTGGCTGTGTCCTCCCCTCCCTCTCCGGCTGGATTGTTCCTGGGGGAAATGCAGGCACAGTCGCCTGGGCCCAGACCCGCACACATCCTGGAGCTCGTGTGGACAGAGCCGGGGACCCCAGCAGTGTTGGGGGGGGCAGTTTGCAAATTGCAAGAGGGGAGAAAACTAATAAGCGTGGGTTGACCATTGGAATAATCCAGGAGCTTCCCTAAATTACACCAGCTACAAGTTGGCAAATGAAGGGAAGACCCACTGCCTGTGCCCATCTCCACCACCTCCTAGGTCAGAACTTCCAAAGACGCGGGGTCTGCTGGTGTCCAAAGCACCGCAGCCCGGATTGCTACTGTCCCATTGTCTAGTCCCTTCCCACACACCTGCCAACAGGGTGCTCCTGGGTGTGGGCTCTCCCTGGGGATAGACCAACCGTGGTCACCAGACATACCAGGCTTTCTTAAGAGATGCAGTATTTTAAAATAATTACATACACCTGTTTTATTACATGTTTTATAAAACATGCCCTAGAATAGGAATAGGGACAGGAACAGGAAGAGATCAAAATAAAGATGAAGTACATTTTTAAATTCCTACTCTTCAGTGAATGTTACTGGCTGTCATAACTGGAAGAGATCCTTGTCCAGGACGGAAGAAGTACGTCCTGGATGGCCTTTATTAAATCATGACATTCATTTTCCAATCTGTTCACCACGATGCAAAGGTCTTAACTGAAATTCATCTAGTAAGTTAACATTTTAAGTCAATTAGTCCTTGAATGGTTGGAAGGTATTGCATTTTATAATTTTTTAAAAATATTTTATTTATTTGACAGAGAGAGAGAGCAGGGGGCTCTGGGATCATGACCTGAGCTGAAGGCACTTAACCGACTGCTTTAACCAGGTGCCCCGCATTTTATAATTTTAACAGATGGGCTCAAATCTAAGAAATTCCATTTAGTTTTTTTTTTAATGTTATGTTATTTATTTATTTTTCTAAAAAATATTTTATTTATTCATTTGACAGAGAGAGAGAGAGATCTCAAGTAGGCAGAGAGGCAGGCAGAGAGAGGGGGGAAGCAGGCTCCCCGCCTCCATGCCAGGACCCTGAGATCATGACGTGAACTGAAGGCAGAGGCTTGACCCACTGAGCCACACAGGTGCCCCTCTATTTAGGTTTTTAAAACAGATTTAAAAATTCTGTTTCTTAGTTTCTCAGGCATGCAGACAAAACTTTTTTAACAGCTGATGGGACACCTGCCAGGCTCTCTCGGTAGAGCAGGTGGCTCACGATCTCGGGGTTGTGAGTTCGAGGCCCACCCTGGGCGTAAGTTTACTCAATAAAAAAAATTTTTTTTAAGTTTTATAGGTGACACACATTGCTTTTGATACATTTTCAAAATCAAGATATTGGGAGCATCTGTAGTCATACATTTTCAGAATTTTTTCCATGGGCATGACTTTCCTTTAGAAAAGCCGTGGCTTTCTCACTCATTAATAGACTGTCATGTTCACTTTGAAGGAACAGGTTAAGTGGATGGTGGTTGTTTTTGAAAACACAGGCAGGGACCCTCTTCCCAGCTAATCCTCCGCACAGGATGTCATACAGTAAGAATGTGTATCTCCTCTATGTTTGATATCTCTTGTTGGGCCTTTCCCTGGAGATAAGCAGTGACGCTCTGCAGAGCAAGGATTTTCATGGTCATTCTTTCTGTCTTTACTAAGAATTGTCAAGTTTGTAGCAATTAACAGGCTCGTTTTTGTCTGGCGGATGGCATCACATTATAAAGAAAGTGAATGTCTGAACCGCGTGTGGCATGACGGCTGGTTCTTGGAAACATTTCCCTCATGGCCCAGGACAGATGCCTTCTGAAGCAGGGACCCCCTAGAGGGGGTGCTAGGTGGCCCGTATGTCAAAGATGGGTGTTATTAGTAAAGCTTAGACGGTTATTTTTGCTCTCGTTAAATACCACCGTGCACGCGTTCTTAAATGCCTTCCTCGTGCACACCTGAGCATCTCTCTGTTCCCTCCACTTTGAAGTCTAATAGGACAGGGGGGTGGCTTTAGCGGGATTGAGTTCCCTGAAGTTACCTGGCCACTGAACCAGATTGTAAGCCTTGGTTTAGAAAAAAGACGTAGATTATGAGATTGGGCCCAAGACAGACTGTATGGTAGGAAGCTGGAAGCAGGGGTTGGTTAATGGAAAGAGCACTAGACCAGGAGTCCAAAGAAGTGAGTTTGGCAGGGGGTAGGGTGGGGTGGGTCCCTTTTTAGGTCTGGGACGCTGTGTGCAGGTTGTGAGGACTGAGTATCAGGTGCGGGCTCCGTGTGCTCTGCTGGACAGAAAAACCGGGATAAACAGGAAGAAGTGATGCCCTGAATTGACATGGTCCCTAGAACCCCACAGAACTCTATTAGTAGATGGGTCCTTGTCCCTGCCCAGCATCCTATGGGATAGGGGCGCTGGTTGTCCTGTTCGTTCATTTATACTCGAGGAAACTGTACCACAGGTGGGCTATAGGTGATTTGCATGACATTTCATTAATGAATAGTTTGGAGCAAGAATTCATACCTCCTCATTTTTAGGTGTGAGAAGCAAAGGAAACCACAAGTGTGTCAGCTTCTGCTCGTGGGAGGGCTTCTAGAAACTGAATATTTAACTGGACAGCTGAGGGACAGAAGCGATCCCGAAGCCTGAGGTGCTTGGAGCGTGAGTTCTAGAGAAACGGCTCCTCCTTCCCGGGCAGGCATCCCCAGGCCCGACCCGGTGTGGCCCCGAGAGTGTCGGCCCCAGGTTAGGCCATTCTCCCTCTGGAGCACCGGTTAGGGGACAGGCCTAGCAGGACGACATCACAGCGGAAGGCAGGGTGCTCCCCTGTACTGCAGACTTCTCTCCCTCTTCAACCTTTGCCCATGTGGAAGGGGGTGCGGCAGGGCTTGCTTAATTGAGGTATTGTTAGCCCTAAGGCTGAGAGTTAGCTTTCAGCCCATCTCGATTTCTCTAGAATGCTCCTGGGTAGCCAGTGTGACGGACATCATCTCACTGTCACTCAGAATATTCTGTTCTTTCGACCTGATGCGTTCCCGGTGGTATTTTAACAGGAGGGAAAAGCAACACCCAAACCCGTAAAGTGCTTTACTCTGGACGAACTGCCGCCGCTAACCACCGGGTCCTCTCCAGCCACCTTTCGGGGCAGTAAGTATTACCCCTGTGCTCAGGTGGGAAAACGAGGCCCCGAGAGGTAAGAAGTCTTGCTTCGGGTCACAGAGCTGGAACCCAGGCGGTCTGGCTCCAGAGTCCACTTCTCTGTCCCCTGGACCGCCTCGATGTTGCAGGCACCGAGCGAGCACTGGAGGGAAAAGGAAAACCAAAGAACACGGCAGAGGCAGGAGCTTCTCCGGAGGATGGAGCACAGGCTTACAGCGACGAGGCTGGCGAGGGTGCTGCGGGACGCCGAGACCCGCCCGGCCCGGTCCTCTGGCCCACGGGGCGGTGACCGACAGATCTGACCGGCGTGCTCTCAGCTCTCGGCCCCTTGAGACGTGAGCCCCAGAAACTTGCTCCCTCGTCGCTTGTGAAGCTCTTGAGGCATTTGGTGGAGAAGGGGCTTCTCACCTTACCTCCCCCTGAGGGGAGGTCAGCATTGCCTGCGGGGTCCAGCCTCCCAAGCTTGGTACCTCACTGTCTCTGGTGACCTTGGAAACCAACTCTCTCCCAGCGACACCCCTGGGAGCTGAGACGAACTGAATGACAGGGAAGGTGCCAAGACACCTTGTAAAGGAAAATGTGTGAAAGAAAACCGGTTTTACATTGAAGGCTAATATTTTGGGAAGTTGGGTGTGTATGTGTGTTATTTTGTTCCCTCTGAATCAGAAGAAGTTCCCAGGATCAAAAGTGAGCTCCAAAAAAGGTGAGATGCAAGGGGAAGATAATTTCTAAAAACTGCCCAAAGCTTGCTTTAAAAACGGAAGTTTGTTCTTAAATTAAAAAAAAAAAGTTATTGACATGTAATAATTTTTTTCATGTTTAAAATGTGCAACTTGGTAAGTTTTGACACTTACAGACATATGAAAAAATCACCACAATGAAGATAATGAATATATTTATGACCTTGAACTTTCCTTTTGCTCATTTCTGGTTCTTCCCTTCTACTCCTTCCCACCGGACCCCCTTGCCCCTCCTAGTTCCTGGGCAATCACAGATCTGCTTTTTGTTCTCATAGATTACTTTGCATTTTCTAGAATTTTATATAAATGAAATCATACAATAGGTATTCTTTTCTGTGTGACTTCTTTTACTCAGCATATTTTCAGGTTCATCTGTGTTGTTGATCCTATCAATTTATTGCTGAATGGTATTTTTGAAATTTCAATTTCTTTCTTTTTTAAAGATTTTATTTATTCATTTGACAGAGATCACAAGTAGGCAGAGGCAGGCAGAGAGAGAGGAGGAAGCAGGCTCCCTGCTGAGCAGAGAGCCCGATATGGGGCTCCATCCCAGGACCCTGAGACCATGACCTGAGCCGAAGGCAGAGGCTTTAACCCACTGAGTCACCCAGCCGCCCCTCAGTTTCTTTTTTTTAATTGTGTTTTTTTAAAAACACAAGTTCTATTTGTGTAAGTAATCTTTGTACCTGATGTGTGGCTCGAGCTCAAGAGTCACATGACTGAGCCAGCCGGGTGCCTCTGAAATTTCAATGTCTTCTTGCTTCCCGTGAATACAGAGAAATACAGCATTTTTGGTCTGTTGATCTTACATCCTGCGATCTTCCCCAAACCACTCTAGTGGCTCTACTAGGTATTTGTCGATTCCGTCAGGTTTCCTGTCTCGGTGAGCATGTTGTCTGAGAATAAAGACAATTTTACTCTCTCTTTTCCAGTACGCATTGCTTATATTTCTTTTTTCTTGTCTAATTGCACCAGCTTGAACCTCCAGTGTAGTGTTGATTAGACTAGGAAGAGCACACCTCCCTGTCTTGTTTCTGGTCTTCAGAGGAAAGCGTTTGTTTTTATACCGCTAAATATGATGATATTTGTAGGTTTTTCATAAGTGCTCTTCTGTCAGATTGCGGAAGTCCCCATCTACTCCTAGTGTGCTGGTGGTTGTTAGTTTTAAAATCAAGAGTAGGGACGCCTGGGTGGCTCAGTTGGTTAAGCGGCTGCCTTCGGCTCAGGTCATGATCCCAGCGTCCTGGGATCGAGTCCCACATCGGGCTCCTTGCTCGGCAGGGAGCCTGCTTCTCCCTCTGCCTCTGCCTGCCACTCTGTCTGCCTGTGCGCTCTCTCTCTCTCTCTGACAAATAAATAAAATCTTGAAAAAAAATCAAGAGTAGATGTTTGTATCTTATCAAATTCTTTTTCTGGATTGATAAGGACAATCATATGGTTTTTCTTTTGTAGTTGCTTCATATTGTGGATTTTCAATATTGAACCAGCCTTGAATTTCTGGGATAAACCCCACCTGGTTGTGATGTTAACCTTATATTTACTACTTGATTTGGTTGGCTACAATTTTATTAAGAACTGTTATATCTTACGTTCATGAAAGATACTAGTCTATCCCTTTCTTTTCTTGTAATATCCCATCTGGTTTTGAGTAATGTTGGCTTCATAGAATGAGTTGGGAAGAATTTCTTCCTATTCAATTTTCTGGAAGAGTTTGTGTGGAATTGGCGTTACTTCTTCTTTAAATGATTTATACATGACCCCAATGAAGTTATTTGGGCCTGGAATTTTCACTGTGGGATAGTTTTTAACTACAAGGTCAATCTTTTTATTTGGAAAAAACAAAAAAGAAAGAAAGTTGGGGAGAGATATGCCATGCCAAGACTAACGAAAAGAAAGAAGGAGTAGCTGTATTCATTTCAGACAAAGCAGACTTCAGAGCCAGGGAAGTTATCAGAGCTCAAGAGGGGTATTACGTAATGATAAAGGACTCAGTATTCCACAAAGACATAATATTCCTTACATGTATGCACCCAACAACATAGTGTCAAACACATAAGGCAAAAGCTGATAGAACTGCAAAGAGAAATAAAATTCATTCACTATTATAGTTGAAGACTTTACACTCCTCTGTCACAGGTGGACAGATCGAGCAGGCAGAAAATCAGTAAGGACATGGTTGAACTTAAGAGCACCACCAGCCAGCTGGATGTAATGGACGTGCATAGACTACTTCACCCAGGAACAACATATTCCACATTCTTCTCAAGCTCTCATGAGACATTCACCAAGGTAGACCACATTCTGAGCCACGAGACACACTTCAACAAGTTGTTTTTTTTTAAGATTTTATTTATTCGACACAGAGAGAGAGATCACAAGGAGGCAGAGAGGCAGGCAGAGAGAGAGAGAGGCTCTCTGCTGAGCAGAGAGCCCAATTCGGGGCTTGATCCCAGGACCCTGACATCATGACCCGAGCCAAAGGCAGAGGCTTAACCCACTGAGCCACCCAGGTGCCCCTCAACAAGTTTTTAAAGGGCAGAAATCATACAATGTTTGCTCTTAGACCTCAATGAAATTAAATTAGAAACCAATAATTGAAAGGTAGCCAGAAAATCTCCCAAAACTTGGAAATTTAACTGTGCTTCTAAGTAACAGATCGAAGTAGAAATATGAAGATAAACTTTAAAATATTCTGAATTAAATAAAAATACAAATAATCAAGATTTGCAGAATGCAGCAAAAACAGTGCTTCAAGAGAAATTTATAGCATTTAATACATTTTTTAAGAAAAGAAGATCTAAAATCAATAATCTAAGTTTCCACCTTGGGAAAACAGAAAAAGACGAGCAAATTAAATCCAAAGTGAGCCAAAGAAAAGAAATAATAAAAATCACAATGGAATAATAAAATTGAAAATAAGAAATCAGTAGAGAAAATAAACCCAAAGTCTGGTTCTTTGAAATGATTGATAAAATTGATAAGCCCTTAACCAGGCTAACTAAGAAAAAGAGCAAGATGACACAAGTTACTAATACTGGAAAAGAAAGAGGGGCATCACTACAGAACTCGTGGACATTCAAAGGGTAATAGGGGCACCTGGGTGGCTCAGTCAGTTAAGCTCTGGTTTCAGCTCAAGTCACGATTTCAGGGTCCTGGGATCCAGCTCCATTGCATCATGCATGGGGCTCCCTGCTCAGCAGGCGGTCTGCTTGCTTCTCTCCTTCTGTCCCTCCCCCCTGCTTGTGCTCGTTCTCTCTCTCAAATAAATACAATCTTTTAAAAGGGGCGCCTGGGTGGCTCAGGGGATTAAGCCTCTGCCTTCGGCTCAGGACATGACCCCAGGGTCCTGGGCTCTCTGCTCAGCAGGGAGCCTGCTTCCTCCTCTCTCTCTGCCTGCCTCTCTGCCTGCTTGTGATCTCTGTCTGTCAAATAAATAAATACAATCTTTTAAAAAAGGGTAGTAAGGGACTATTATGAATAGTTCTATGCCCACATATTTGATAACCTAGACCAAGTGAAAAAACTCCTTGAAAGGAGTAATCTACCAAAACTCACACAAGAAGAAATACACAATCTGAGTAGGGCCATGTCTTTTTTTTTTTTTTCATTGAACGAATAATTAATAACCCTTCAAAACAGAAAGCACCATGCACAGATTTGTTCCCTGTGAATTCTACCACACATTTGTGAAAAAAAAAATTATTCCAATTGTCTTTAATCTCTTCCAGAAGGGAGAAGCGGAGGAAATACTCTGCAAGTCATTCTAGGAGGCCATTCCGACGCTCACAGTCAGACAGACAGTAATGAGAAGAGTACTGCCGACCGATGTCTTTCGTAAACATAATTACAAACATCCTCAACAAAGTATTAGCAAATCAGATTCAACAATGTGTAAAGAGTACTATACACCACAACCAGGTGGGAATTATATGAGGTATGTTAGTTTGCTTCAACATTCAAAGATCAGTTACTGTGGGGGTGCCTGGAGGGCTCAGCCGGTTACGCATCTGACTCTTGATTTTGGCTCAGATCATGATTCAGGGTCCCGAAGTTGAGTCCTGCTTGGGCTTCCTACTGGGCATGGAGAGAGTTAAAAAAAAAAAATCTATAACTAATAGGGGATTATAGAAAACTTGTAGAAGATAAGGTTAATATACAAAAGTCAGTTGCTTTTCCATATACTGGCAATGAACGAGTGAAATCTGAAATTAAAAACACATTACCATGTACATTAGCATTCTCCAAAGTGAAATACTTAGGTGTCGATCTATAAAATGCACACAAAAATCTATTTGAGGAAAACTACAGAACTAGTGAAAGATATTGAGGAATATGCATGTGTGTGTATCGGGAACCTATAGATAAAGAGATTTTATTTTTAAAAGATTTTAATTTATTTATTTGAGAGAGTGAGAGAGAAAGACACCGAGCAAGGGGAGGGGCAGAGGGAGAGAATTCCAAGCAGACTCTAAGCAGAGTGAGGACCTTGCCGTGCTGCTTGATTGCCCAGATTCTGAGATCATGCCCTGAGCCGAAACCAAGAATGGACGCTTGACCAACTGAGCCATCCAGGCCCCCCAGATTAAGAGATTAAAAAAAAAACATATCATGCAATCATAATATGTGGCCTTTATGGATACTGATTCAAACAAACAAATTGCTAAAACTTTAAAAAGCATATGGCATTTGTGAATCAATTAGAAATTTGAACTCTGGATATTGGGAATTGTTGATCAGAGTGATATACTGTTGGGGCGCCTGGGTGGCTCAGTGGGTTAAAGCCTCTGCCTTCGGCTCAGGTCGTAATCCCAGGGTCCTGGGATCGAGCCCCACATCAGGCTCTCTGCTCGGCAGGGAGCCTGCTCCCCTTCCTCTCTCTCTCTCTGCCTGCCTCTCTGCCTGCTTGTGATCTCTGTCAAATAAATAAAATCTTAAAAAAAAAGAGTGATACACTGTTATACTATGGATGATAACAGTACTGTGGTTATGTTAGAAATAGTTATTCCTTAGAGAAACATATTGAGATATTTACAGAGGAAGATGTTTTTAAGGGGTTAGGGAATAAAACTGATGTCTTTAAAAGTGGCAGCATTTAGAGGCACCTGGGTGGCTCAGTCGGTTAAGCGTCCGACTCTTGGTTTTGGCTTAGGTCATGATCTCAGGGTTGTGAGATCGAGCCCCATGTTGGGCTCAGCACTCAGCAGGAGTCTGCTTGAGATTCTCTCCCTCTTCCTTTGTCCCTCCCCACCAGGGCGCATGCGCGCTCTCTCTCAAAATAAAGAAATAAAATCTTAAAAAAAAAATTGCAACATTTAGACTGATGGCTGACTTCTCAATATCGACCATGGAAGCCGGAAACCGGTGGAACGATGGCCTCTGGGAGATAAACACAAATCCTTGCCAACAACTGAAAACACCTGTAGTGGGGTAGTTGTAGCTTTCACCAGAAATCCCAAGATTTCAGGGGCTTCCCCCACGGGACAGGTGAATGAAGGGGCATGAAGCCTCTGTGTTTATTGACTACCTTGTCCAGGCGGGCAGAGCCACAGCCGAGCGCGTCAGACCCGCACCTGCCCCGCTGTTGATGACTGATTATAGTACCATGTGTTGGCTTCACTGTTCTAGTCCCACTGCGAGATTATGTCATCTTTATGATGTGATATTATGACAAAACTTACCTTCTAGGGGTTTTGGTGATAATGGTTTATAGTGGTGGAGTTGTTAGAATCTGATCCGGCGAATAGTAAACCCTCAGCCAATGTTCATTATCCTACTGTGTCCTCCCGAATGTGGAGTCTGCGTGCTCTGCTCACTGTCTGAGGGCGTCCCCGAGCCGCCTTGTGCTGGGCGGGCTTGCACTGGCGTGCGAGAACTAGTCCTACCTGTCTCTTCCCAGTTCCACGTTCAGGGACGTCACGCAGCTGACAGGACTGTGCCGCCAGTGTTTACACCACCGTCATCGGCACAGGCTCTAAATCAGGGCTTTCTGGGGCGTCTGGCTGGCTCGGTTGGTGGAAGGTGCAGCCCTTGATCTCAGGGTTGTGAGTTCAAGCCCCACATTGGGTGTGGAGCCTACTTAAAAAAAAAATCAGGCTTTTAAATTTTTGTTTTTGGAGAGCTGGTTTACTAACATCCCATTATCTGGTACTTAGTAGACACTCGATAA